>CAJNJA010012140.1:0-12628 GCA_905231915.1 Symbiodinium necroappetens | reverse complement strand
CTACTGCTACTGCTACTGCTACTCATGTCATTTCTGTTTGGATTGTAGGCCACAAGTCCGATCTGGTTGACCATTCACTTCTCGACAGCAGCAGCCCCTTGACCGCATGGAAGGCCTGTTGATTGAATATAGGAGCTGGCGGAATTGGTATCAACATCCGGCTATAGTCCCCAGTTGAGTTACAAAGTCTAACATACCTTGATCTGATGGTCCGTCCTAACTTGTTTTCTGCGATCAATGAGGGCTTTGGTGATCGAGCCTGTCGGAATGAGTGCAAGTTGCCGTCTCTAAGGGCTGGTTGCGCTTGGGGTTCAGGGTTGCTGTGATCAAGGATCTGCCTTTGGGCTTCAGAACTTTTCGACGGGTTGCTCTCATGGCTGACTACCCACAGAACGCCTTCTGTTCTCATAAATGACGATGCGAAAAACTTGTGTGACTCTTCTGTCCAAAACCTTACTCTCTGCTTCCCCTGATCGCAAAATCCCCCTAACTTCCGAATTCTTGACGGTCTACCAGCCAGCTCGACTGCCTGCCGAATTTTCGCTGAGCCCCTTCATGTAGATCCCCGACCCCACGCCAAGAAGGGCTGTGGTAGGGATCCACTATCAGGGCCTTGCATAGGTGGGGTTTCTGTATTTCCTTATTCCGCGGCTTTGCGACGAGGTTCGCACCAGGAGGATGAGTTTCAGGACTTGTTGGACGACAGAGCCTAGACTTTCGCAACCTTGAACCCTAAACCCTAAAACTGCGCAGCAGCCTGCGAGAGAGAGAGTCGACACCGCAGTTGTTCGTAAGGTTTTCGAGGTTACAAGGGTCCTTGTTGGGTACAACTTTACATGCTTGTTATAATAAAACCCTAATAAGGATTAGAAATGACCATTTTTACTACTATGGCCCCAACAGGGAACCAGGCTAGTCCTTGCCCAAAGCCGAGACCTCCCCGCCCCTCAGACTTAGCCGCTAAAACCTCTAGGGGCAGTGTACCTACATAGTATAGAGAGAACTCCTACAGTTGCTTTATAGGAAGCCCTCCAATGCCAGCTGTAGTAATATTACCTATATGTATATCTATATATATATATACATATAATGTAAACAAGACTGTCTGTATGTATGTGTACATATCTGTATTTATGCATGTAGGCGCATGTATGTATGTATGTATGTATCTATGTATGTATGTATGTATATACATATGTATGTAAGTGTGTGTGTGTATGTATGTATGCATGCATGCATGCATGCATGCATGTATGTACGTACCTATGTATCTACGTATGTAGGTATGTATGTACGTAGGTAGGTAGGTAGGTAGGTAGGTAGGTAGGTAGGTAGGTATGTGTGTGTGTGCATCCGTGTGTGTATGTATGTGTGCAAATAAGTAAAGCAAGTAAGTAGGTATGTATGTATGTACATGTAAAGTGTGTGTATGTATGTATGTATGTATGTATGTATGTACGTATGTACATATGAACGTATGTAATGTGTGTATGTATGTATGTATGCATGCATGTATGAATGAATGTACTGATGTATGAATGTATGTATGTATGTATCTATGTATGTATCTGTTGTATGTATGTATGTATGTATGTATGTATGTGTGCATGTAATGTTATGAGTGGAATGGAATGGAATGGAATGTATGTATGTATGTATGTTTGTTGATATGTTTGTCTTTATGTATGTAGGCATGTATGTATGTATGTATGTATGTATGTATGTATGTATGTATGTTTGCAATGGTATGCAATGTAATGTAATGTAATGTAATTTTAATGTACTGGAATGTAATGAAATGTAATGTAATGTACTGTACTGTACTGTCATGCCATGCCATTGTCATGCCATGCCATGTCATGTCATGTAATGTAATGTAATGTAGTGTAATGTAATGTAATGTAATGTTGTGTAATGTTGTGTAGCTAGGTAGGTAGGTTGGTTGGTAGGGAGGGAGGGAGGAGGTGTGTGTGTATATATATATATATGTATGTATACACACGTACTGTATTTCCGCATGGGTATATTCTGAGAGAGAGAGAGAGAGAGAGAGAGAGAGAGCGAGAGAGAGAGAGAGATTACAGAAAATGCACATGGACGCTGGTTTGCGGGTCCTTCCATGCAACACAACCTTTGGTACGGAATGAGTGAAACAGAAGCCATACTTACGGCTTTGGATTTTCAGGTGTTTTCAGTACAGTTAGATTTTATGGCTTCTGGGCCTGAGGTTCAGCACGTGAAGCTTTAGGGCTGTGGGACTTTCGATTCGCTATGTCTGCAAGGGGATGTAGGCATCTACCGTAAACCCTAAAACCCCAAATCATCCTAAACCTAGGGCTTTTACTTGGTGCCGGCTTGGGGTCTGGGAAGTGTCGGTTTTGTCGCTGCCGACAATTCCGTGCACGCAGTGCATTGCCACCGAACTTAAAAGCCATACAAGCCCAAACCTCAGAAACCCGCAAGGCCCTAATGACCCTGACGCCTACCCTTACACCCTCAGGAAAAGCTTACACCCCCAGGGAAAGGGAAAAGGGAGCACTAAACCCAAACCCTTACACCCCGAGGAAAAGAGGAAAAGAGAGAAATGCACGAGCTTTTTGGCAGGACCGGCTTGCAGAGGTGCGTGCACTGATGGAGTCGCGTTGTCGAGGCCATGTACGGTCAAAGGGGCGTTAATGAGTTTAGGATTTGGGTTTTGGGGTTGCCCGGAGGCAAAAAAGGGGTTTAGATTTAGGATTTAGGCGGTTTAGGGGTTTTGGGGTTTCATGACCGGGGGTTTGAGGGCTTCCGGGTGTAGAGCTACAGTCCAGCAGGGCTGTAAAATTGAGGATCCAGGGGGGTTTTGCTGGATAGGAATTCAGACGTACGGTTCCGTGATCCGTGCTTTATGGGGTCCCTATGGTTCAGTGTGGCAGCGACGCACACACACAGAGCCGACAGGTCCAGGACTGCTCCCTGGACGACAGTTGATACATCAAGCCGCGTACTTGCCAAGGAACACATGCAACATCATTTGCGCAGATGGATGGCCACCCGACTAGCAGGTGCTTTCATCCAGATTAGGCAGCGGGTCTTCACTCGCCAAATGTGATGCTGCCTCATGTCTTAGCGAAGTGTGCAGACATCCAGACGGCTGTGCACCCGGTCCCAGCTTGGCCGTGGCTAAACAGCTGGCCAGGTTCGCTGGAAGAGCTGGACGTCAACATCTGTCTCTTCGGTAAGATCATGAGGCTGATAGACAGATCACCAGGGTGAGCAGAGAAAGACCGCAGATGATTCAATGGTGACTTGGTTTTGTTCCGTCACTATGT
This sequence comes from Symbiodinium necroappetens, assembly GCA_905231915.1. Taxonomy (NCBI): domain Eukaryota; class Dinophyceae; order Suessiales; family Symbiodiniaceae; genus Symbiodinium; species Symbiodinium necroappetens. The sequence goes on along the minus strand of CAJNJA010012140.1, from coordinate 9,317 downwards.
GTTGGTTCACAGACCCTCCTTGGTGGAGGCACTCACCAGTGACGCGCGGATGTCAACCGCTCGAAGCTACTGTGAGCCGAGCTTCTTACCGCAACCACCAGTCGGGAGGTTTTAGGCAGGTTCTGGGGGTCATGGTCGGGCGTGGTTTCGAGCCATGGATTTAGCTCCGTTTGTGTTTGCTTGTCGGTTGCAGTTTGTGGCTGTGGGCTGCGAGGGGTCCCAGCTTTGACTGTAGCGTTCAGATGTTTTGGGTCTAGGAGTTTAGACTCGTTTAGACTCTAAACTCCTAGACCCTATAGACCTTAAATCCTTGCACCCTATCTGAACCAAAAAAACCCTAAACCTGTGGTCCCTAAACCATAAGCCATCACGTTCACACTCTACAATATAGCTTAAATCTAAACAACGAAACCCTTTGAGACAACAGCTGAAAGCCTAATCAGCTCTTCTCCCTCCCCGTTTGTTGCAGGTATCGAGTTGCAGGTTGCCCAGGCTGGTGGGACTTGGGAAGTGGGAAGCCCTAAAATATATAGAAAAATGATCGGAGTCTAGGCTTGGGCTAAATTTTAAGCTTCTCTGGGAATCTGCTTCATTGTCTCGCGCTCTGCGTTAAGAGCCTTGGTTGTAAACGCTTCGCGTCGTCCGAGGCGTGGCTTACTGTTGGCTTTAGGAGAGGAGATTTGTGTCCGCTGCGCTCTCTAGACTCGCGGATTCCACCGAGTCGCGGGTTTAGGAGTTGGGGGTTCTGGCCCCTAAACCCTGAACCCTGTTGGATATAGGGTTTCAGGGTCAGGGTTTAGGGTTAGGGCGGTTAGGGCGTTCTTGGATTGATTTCCTTTCCAGGTTGACCGAAAGTTGGACTCGATACTGGCGATGCTCGAGGAGACTGAGTAGCGCCCGGTCCTTCGGTGAGAAGATTATGCCGTGTAGAGGTTTAGGGATTTCGAGTTTAGGGTTAGAGCCAAGTTAAGACGTACATGTTACGCTTTGTGGTTTAGGGCTTTCAGGCAAGATGAGCGTCCCAAACCTTAGCCCCCAAAACGACAACTTAAGCGAATCCTAGGTCAAGTGCTTTCGACACCTTTTTGTTTTTGGTGGCATAGCCATTGGGTTTTCACTGCAATCCTTGAACCCTCAGCTTTGAGACAGATAGTGAGAGAGAAAGAAAGCAAGAACAGCCAACGCCAGAAACCCTAAACCCCATAAAGCCTAAACGAAAGAGACACCTCTCAATGTTCTAAAAACGTGAGGTGTGCGTAGGTGGTCCGGAGTTTTGCATTTCAGGCTTTAAGCTTCCCGGGTTCGGAATCTACGGCTCGAGAGTCTTTAGAGTGTGTGGTGTTTAGGGCCTAGGGTTTATACCGGGAGAGTCTTTATGGGGTCCATATTCACATAATCTAGCGCTTTCGAGTTTTTGAGCTCGGGGATTCAAGTGATTGTGGCCAAGTGTTCGTCCTGGCAGAGTCGCGGCAGGTTAGTTTCAGTCAAATTCAGTCAAAGCTCGATTCTGAAGGCATACTATAGAAGCCTAAATAGTTACAATGTTATTCGTTGTGTTTCCTCCTTAATAAACCTTAATCCCGCTTTTGCTTGGGGTTCCCAAATAGGATGACAGATAACACTCAACAACGCCCCCGCAAAACATAACACAAATCCAAGTTTCCTGCTCCGCAAGCGCTCCAGGCCTTTCCCTGCATGTCACACCCCTGACACTTCAAGTTCTCAAGTCTCTCAAAGACTACACTTCAGGGTTTAGGGAGGGAAGCCAAACTCTGAGCTGATTCGCATAGTCAGTAGCAGATGATTGGACTTTTTGTTTTATGTTTGGGTGTAGTTTGAACTTTAGTAGGGAATGTTGGTGTCTCTGGGCTACTGCCATATAGCGAAGACACTCAGAGCTCCGTGGGCTCCGGGTTGAAGGCAGGTGTGTTGCTGTCTGGATTGAGAGCAGCACATAGGGCTGCGACCTCAGGCGTTTGGGGGATTTAGGATCAATGTGCCACAGAGGTCTGTGGTTATGCGGATGCGGGATACAGAGAGATATGTGGGACGGCGCTACTCCGTGCTTAGCTGAAGAGCCGTTTATGAGAAGGGCAAGTGCCCGCGGCCGTCCACAAGACAAAGGTGCGTTGCCAAGCGCACGTGCACCCCGCGCCGAATCCCTAAATACCGACAACAATTCTAAGACCCAAACACTCCCCTCAATTGAATCAAGCTCCTACCTTTCCCTGTACCTTAAGGCCAAAATCCTAGAACCCCATGCCTGCGCCCTCAAATCGACTGAAGCTTTGTTGAGGGGGAAGAATCAGTCTGAAGGCGGACTTGGAACCACGCCCGGTCAAACATTTTTGCAGGAAGAACCTGCGAAGCTTTTAATGGGGCTTGCGTCCACAAGTCTGCGGAGAATGGTTTACAAACCTACGACTTTGTAGATACAAGTCACCAACTCGTTAATTACGGAGGTGGTAGAGTCCTGCAGACCAAAGAGCGACGAGAGCTTGCTCGAGTCATCCTTCCGTTTCACCGCGATACTCAGCAGAATGCAGCGGAAGCCTTTCGGGTGGATTTGCTATGAGTCCTTGGAGCCAAATGTACCACAGAAGTCTCAGTCATCGAACAAAGGCATCTAATGATAGCACAGGACCGTCTTTAGCCGTCAGTGCCTTCTTGAGATGGTTCGGTCTGAAGCCAGCATCCCATATTCTCTCCGACCCATACAGCCTACCATTGCCAAAGTCCGATGCAGACCGTGCTCAGATTGGCTGGAACACGAAGCCTAGACCCTGTACCAAAGCCAGAAACCAGCCCTAAGTCGAGTATGGGGTTTCGGGTCCTGCAATGAGCAAACCCACCAGGAAAGGTGCTTCCGAAGCCGCAGAAGATGGAGCCTCCCAAGGCTTTCTGGATGATGTCCCTCTTCCCCTTGAAGCCCTGTATCACCTCAAAAACCCCCAAACTTTCAGCCCGAAACCCCGAAGCCCCATGTAGCACCCAAAAACCCTGAGCACGGAACCTCTATAGGCCCTTTGTAGCGCCCGAAACTCCGAAGCCACAGACTCTGCCCAGACCCCCAGACCCCCAGCTACGGACCAAGTGCTGCCGAAGCCATAGATTATAAATTACCTTACCTAAGGGGTATTGGTGCTGTGGCTCGCGGTTCAGTAAACTGGAGGCCCTAGCGAAAGGTGACCTCCCACCTCGCGCAAAAAGACTCCCCAATAATTTAGTAAGAACCACTCTGCGTCCGAGCTTGAAGATTCAAGACATTGGATTCAGATTTGACGAACGGCCATATAAAGGTGACTGTTGCTTCATGCTTCACCCACCACCTGGTATTCAACACCATCAAGCCTGCCCTCTACACCCTTGACCCTAAAACTAAAACTTGAACCCGAACCCTCAGACCGCTGGTTGTCTCTCAAGCAGTAGCCCTCAGTCTAAGCCAGTTGAACCTCCAAGCCCTGCAGTAATGGTTCTGGCCTTTTTTGTGCAAGGGGATCTGGAGCCTACTGCGAGTTTCTCTTCATCCATCGAAGGGATCCCCAGGAGGAGCACTTGATATCAACCGTGTCGTTGCAATGATGACGGGCATCAGGTGCTGTGCGAAAAGCAGCTCGTGGGTTTTGCAAACCACAGTAGGTGGAAAGGCTTTCCTCGCCCCAGACCTCTAGCACCCTAGTTTTCCCAAAACCCCTCGTATAGTATAGTATAGTATACTATAGTATAGTATAGTATAGTACCATAAACGCTAGACAGAGCACAGTCCAAGCTTGAAAACCCTCACCACATATTTCCTCAAATCCCTCGTACGACGTGCGGCCGCCAAGAACGAGTCGCCCCACCCAAGGCCACGAAAAAATTCCAAGAACATCGGTGGCATAGTTACTGGCTAGTACACTAGTACTATCTACGCCGGCTATGACTGGTAGCATCACGGTTTCAGTTTCTACTTCTATCAGTCTATCAGTATCCTTGTTGCTGTCATGCTTGAACCAATGATTTTGTTGCTTCGCTATCACCACTGTTACGAAGTACTATTTTCATGGTTACTGCTGTTTCGAGTATTGTCATGCTTTTTTCACCATTACCAATGCTACTGTGATTGCTACGGTCCGCGTTGATCTCATAACTTTGATTGTTACTCTTATTGCTTTTGTTATATGTACGATTCTTACCTTTTTGTAGCATCACTGCAAGATTTACCGGCCTTTTGTGTTCCGGGTCAGGGCTTTAGTGCTTCGGGTTTATGGTTTCAAGGGTAGTTTCCTGACATGGCTCTCAGGGTGTGCGGCTTGAGCCTTAAAACTTTAGGTGTTTCCTTGCTAGGGTTTCAGGGTTTAGATTTCAGGGTTTAGGGTCTAGAGTTTCGGGTTGTCAGGTTCAGGGTTCGGCGCTCAAGACGTAGAAATCTAAGTCCGTCCAACAAGGTAGGTCCGTGAGGTATGATCGAGCAGAACTGACGTACGTCGGGCTGGCCAGTATATCTTCAAAGGATTTCGATACCACTGAGAGTTTGGCCGGCCATGAAGGCGGCAATTGTTCTCGTGTGAGCATAAACCCCAGAAGCCCTAAAGCCTTACAGCCCTAAGTCACTTTGATACATACATCCTCCAAAGTGACTAATGTGCATTTCGGAGACTAGTGCATGTAAGCTGCACTTTTCCTTGTTGGAGTACCAGTGAGTGTATATTTGAGGTACGGATTTCCTTTTGAGGAGAGTGGTAATTATTACGTTTCGAAAGACCTTCAGCATCTCCCCGTGCCTCTCGCCACGTTTGCCGTTCACCGTGGCTTCTGCATCTCAAGTCACCTTTTAAAACCGGAACGCATGTGTGGTCGTCAACGACCTGCAGAAAGACTCCATACCCTACATCTTTGAGGGCATGCGGCATGGTGATAAATAGCTGCCCACCACCCCACCTTACAGAAAATCACAGATGCCATCGAGACATTGTTCCCACACCCCTATCTAGGCCTAGGCCACTCCTGACAGCAGCAACCCTAAGCTTAAAACCCCTCAACCCTAAGCCCTGAACATTAAAAGCCCTCAACCATAAACCCTAAACCCACAACCTTACCTTGGCCATAAGAAACCCCCAAAAGGGTAGGTTTCTTAGGGTCCAGGGAAGCCTTAGGCCCTAAACACTCCGCACTTCTGACCTCTCTAAACCCCTGAGGAACCAAGAGTTAAGAACCCAACACTTCTGAACCCTAAACCTTTGAGGAACCATGAGCTAAGAGTTAAGAACCCACGCTTACTTTTTTTCCCCTCCTGCTGCAATCCGCGCGGATCTCCCCGCCGCCTCCTCCGCTGGTCTCGGCAATGCCGTTCATGAACAAGGCTGGCCGACTGTACAGTTCAGGTTCAGGGTCTAAGGGTTTAGGCGTTTAGGTTGGGGGGTTTGAAGGTTTAGGGAGGGTTTTTGGAGGTGTAGAGTTGCCTCTCATGCAGTTTGTGCCAATCTCGAGTAGTCCGAGAGCAGCCGTTGCAAACATTGCGGCAACTCAAGGTCTAGAGCAGTGCACTGCAGCCCAACAATGTCCAACAAGGTTCCGTCAACATCCAAGAACACAGCGCAGTTCTGTTGATATAAGGTGTTCAAACACCTCGTCCCAGCCCGTGCTCAAAGTTTTCTACGATTTCTATACCATATTATAATATTACACTATAGTATAGTATCTAATATTACACTATATTATAGTATCTTCTACTGTGTTATATTTTGTTTTCCAACTAGACCACAGCTCGGACAGGCCCGGCGGGAGGAGACGCGCGAGTTGGTCCTGGATGCAACTTCCCCGGCATTTCTCCCCAGCTCGCCTAAACCTAAAACCCAAAACCCCAAAACCTTGAAGGTTTGGGATATGGGGTGTAGGGTTTAGGGATTCCGAGCCCTGGGCTTTAAGACCTAATTACCTATAGTCCCCGCATAATTTCTTTCTTGGTTAAGCAGGTTCATGTTAAGGTTCCTTTTATGGTTAACCAGAGTTATATTTAGGATGGTAGCCGAAAAAGGAACTACAATGAAGACTAGAGGAAGCCCTACGCTCCCATGCACTGGGACAGGGGGTGGGGGGGGGGGCAGACTTCAAAAGTCAAAGATGCTTCAGCAATCAGAAGAGCTTGTTTGGGATCACGTGCCACACTGTGTAAATTTCTCAGATTCTTCAGGTTTATTTTGAGTTTTAGGTTCAGGCTTCCAGATTTGAATTCCTTCTCCTGTTCGGAGACGCTTTGGTTTTTGTTTGCTTCACGGCCTAGCGTTTGAACCTAGTTTTGAGTCTGCGATTCGTTTCAACAGTGTACATGTAGACAGTATCGATACAGGCAAGCACATCTTCGAAGGATCAGAAGTGGATAGGGCCTCGAACCTACAACTTCCATGAACCACATGCACCGCCTGTAGGTCATACGGGTTCAAGCAGCTCGGACGGTGTCGACATGCCTGCAGCAATGCGACGCATGCTCGGGTCATTCAAAGAAGCCAAATTTCTTTTCTCTTCAGAGATTGCATGAAATCGCAGGTATCTCCTCCATCCGCTTCGGCACCTGCCGGTGAGGAAGAAACCGAGAAGGCAGATCCCGAGCATTTGTGCTATTGTTGTGTTACAGTGCCTGTAGCTGACAGTTGCTATGTCCACCACTACCACGACGACGACGACGACTATTGCTGCTATTGCTACAGCTACGGCTACTTCTACTCGTACTTCTATTCCTACTCCTACTAGTACGACTACTACTACCACGACGACTACGACTACTACTACTTCCACTACTGCTGCTGCTGTCAAGGAGTGAAGGTGACGAATACTTTGTAAAGCCGTGCTGAAGCAGAGGCAGGATTCGACTCCCCTGACATTCAAAAGCCTAGCATCTGCCCTGAAACCCTTGTCTAAGGCTTTCTCACTGGGAGCATCGGCGGGGGCTCGGGGCATCCTCCAAGAAAGAGGGTCTTTCATCAAAAACCTTAAAACTTAGGATTCCCTAATAGCCCTAATAGAACCGCACAGTAGAAGCGAGAAAGTTGGAACATCATTATCCTGATGCCCTGGAAGTAGTCGAAAGGTTAGGGCATCCTAGCACTGAGCATCCTAAATTATTGTTCCAACTTTCGGGAAAGCCAAACGCTGGACCCGAGAGACTCGCAGGCAGTGGAGAGAAGCCGAAGCCACCGCGAGGCTCTGCCAGGGCTCAGCGCTCTAAAGTGAGGAATAGACGGTTTAGGATTTAGACTAAAATATGGTGTCGTGAAAAGTTACTAGAATATTCTCTGGGTTCTTAAATTTGAGTAAAAACTACTCTAATGCTTTAACACCCAAAACTTTAAATTTTCCAAAATATGAAGGAAGGCCCCCCTGTTAGAGAAATGCCCCGTGCAGGGATCACAAGCCCTTGAACCGCTTGCCTGCTCTTGCTGCTGACTGCCAGGTGCTTACAGCTCGCAGCAGCTTGGCGGCTTCCTATGCTTGGGAATAGGCTTTGTCAGAAAAAGAGGTTTGACACCTTCATTTAGGGCCAGAATAAGTGCATTCGTTGTAGTATCCCATAGAGGCCATAGAGCCCATGTAGCTTTACACTAAGATATTCCCCTAACACCTCCCCCCCTTTGTCAAGCTCGGCAAACTTGAAACCTTGAACCCTTGACTCCTGCGGGCACGAGAGGCCAAAGCCTAGACCTTGAGCCCAAAATTTGGGTGTAGGGCAGTGTAGGGTTAGGAACTAGGGTTTCGGCATTATAGGAGTCAGGGTTATACACCCTACGCGTTTCATTTTAACGCCAACACCCGAAGGCAACATTTGAACTACAACTCTTGCTTTACGCAGAGTGAGCTGTACGCAAAGTAAGGGTTTGCGGCTATTGACCGCCTACACACTTACCTCCAGAGACTAAGAACCCTAACTCCTGAAGCCGCATTCAAGTCATAACACCAGAACCACTGATCCTTAAGGCCCCCAAGCATTTCTTGAAGCCAAAGCCCTTAAACCCAAAGCCTCGAAGCCCCTAGCCTTGCGATTATGCAGACAAACAGGCCCTGAGACCGTAAGGGTTCAAGGTTTAGGGCTCTGCAATCATGCCAGCCTTGAGCCCCTGGACATCCTAATGCGCAGAACCCTACAGCCCAGGGTGCTGGATTCAATCCTAACTCAGGTCGACCGCGGACACTGACCCGCATGGGGAGCATGAAAGGTGCGCTGAGATGCGACCGCATAGGTTCTTTCGAGGTCCATTAGATGTAGGTCTCAAGGTCTACGGGGTGAAGGTGTTAAGCTCCAGGCCTTAATGTCTATGTAGGGTAAGGGGACTGTGAGATACAGTGTCTCGACTCGAGGTGCGGATACACCCGACGCTAGACGTGCTAGGTAGCAGGATTCTGAGGTCAATCTTGCCGAAGAATAAGAGTTCCTAGAGCCTTCCGGAGGAGTTGCAGGGCCTAGGGATTTCCGCTAATATAGGGGCCTAAAGAATTACCGATACTACTTTGGGGGGTTCCTTATGATAATTATAGCATAATGGGTCCCAAAAACCTTATTCGAATATTCAGGCCCCCACATTTATGCAGGTCCCTGGGTTCTTGGGTCAGGCCTGTGGATTCCGGCTTGGTTGCTTGAGAGATGACAAGGCAATACAGAAGCCAAAAGAGTTACCAATATTCTTCCTTAGGGCTCCTTATTATAAACATGCTATAGAGGAGCCTGAAACCCTATTCTAATTGGCCAAAGAAGTAACTACTACAAACGATTCGACTGCGGTTTCATTGGACTCATTTCCAGAACTTCAGCGAACCCGCAAACCTGCAATCCGAAAACCCTGCCCGGGCCCTCAAGCCCACACCGACAAGCCCTGAATCCACATACCGACACTCTGTTGACATTTTTGGCCACCGCTACAGCCCCAATCCTGTAGATCTGTTTTAAAATGGTGTAAACCCTTTACCCTCTTTTTATGCAGTTTTAGGCTTGCTCACGTTGTTCAATTGTTCGAAAGCCTTGCTGCCGGCCCTACATGTGTGCACCTGCTCGCAGGGAGCCGCGACGATAAAGATCCAGTCGTCTTTTTCCTCAAGGACCACTTCAACTAGGTGATACTATTATTATTATTATGATTACTATTATTATTACTACTACTACTACTACAACTACAACACTACTACTTTCACTTCTACTTCTACTTCGCCTTCTACTTCTACGTCTACGTCTACGTCTACGTCTACGTCTACGTCTACGTCTACGTCTACTTCTACTTCTACTACTACTACTACTACTACTAGCCACCCCCTCCTCCTACCAACCACCTGGCGCCTCAATCCACCACCAT
>CAJNJA010012139.1:0-13285 GCA_905231915.1 Symbiodinium necroappetens | reverse complement strand
GTAGTAGTAGAAGTAGAAGTAGAAGAGTAGCAGTGCTGACCAGGGCAATTTGCCGTTTCATGGGGGTGGACCGCATCAAGAAGTGTTTGTTTGTGTTGCTTGGGACACGGTCGCTGTTGCGAGCACGAGTCGAGTTTTTTTTTTTTCGTAGGTCGACGGGGAGCACTTCCAGCCCCACATCTGGGGCAGGACCAATGGGCGTGAAGGCTGGTTTCTGGATTGTTTGGCATCTGCCGAATTCTCGGATTGCCAGGTCGTGGCTAGTACTTGGGCTCGCGACTCTCACGACCTCTTCGACTTTGAAGCAAGTCAGCTGCAAACGCCGTCCTGCCACAGTTTCTGGATGGCCCTGCATGGGCTTAAGTGCTTGAGAAGCTGCCTCATGATGCTTGCGGGTGTCATGCAGGCAGACTTTCACAGTCCCCAATTCGGCAAAATTTGTTCGGTCTGGAACAGATGCCCCGGAGCTCAGAAGCCTTCATAGCCGTGATAGCCCCGTCGTTGCTCGAGAAAGGTCCAGATGTTCACGGACAGCGAAAGCCCACCCGCAGGCCCAATCTTCACTTTGTTAGTTACTTGCAAGTCTGTCAAGTGGCAAAACCTTATTGGATTAATACAGCATGCGGGCGAGGGGACGGCCTCATGTGTCGAAAAAGCCCTTTCTTTCTTCCGATCAGAAAGATCATTGCTGAAGTCATCAGTGCCTGGGGCAGTGCAGCAACCCAGGCTTCGAAGACAGCAGCCAGAAGCTGCAGAACATCGCAGAACTGAAGCAAGACTGAGGCCTTTGTTGGCAATTCCAGCAAAAACAGAAGCAATAACCAGGCAAAAAAGCACAAGATACTATCACCACAAGCTCGAACACACTGTTCGCGATGTCGGCAAAGAGTCGATACCACACAGCTTCACTTGTAGACTCTGTAGACCACAGTCGGACCACACCAGGACCACATTCTGTGACCAATTCAAGACCGCCGTATGACAGTATTCCACTCGAGGACTGCTTCAAAACCACCCCCAACACCGAGTCCAAGTGGAAATGCGAGCGGCATTGGCGAGAGTACGCTTCGCCCCCTCAACTTACACACGGCACTGGGGCGAGAGCGCGCGGTCCAACAGGGAGGAGCAAAATCCGATCTGCACTTGTGGGAGCATGGTCTTCCACCCCGAAATGCCCATCGCACTGCGGCGAGAGCACGATTGAGGAAGTTGGAGAGTGCCGCGGTTCCTTTTGGTCGAAGTGGCGCAAAGTGCCACAGCGAGAGCTGCGGAATCGCCAAGTGAATAAATTCAGGACCCCATAGTGTTGCCACACCCTGTGAGGAAACAGGCAGTGCACCAACGTGAAACAATATGCAACCGTAGGATGGAAAAACAAAGAAACTCAACATGACACCCTGACTGCCATTGTCTGTTTCCTAACTTTCTGTGTATGTGTTTGTTTCAACATTGTCGCACTTATTCTGCTGGTTCAGTCTTTTTCAACCATGGTAGTTGGACGTCTGGTGCGCTCCTCTCTAGCATAGTTGGCTTTTGCTTTGGGTTGTTCTCGAGTCTGCTAGCAGAAAGGTGCGATTGTGTTCCAGTCTTGTTATTTCGATTTCCGGCTCTATTTTCTGTCTTAGGCGGGAACTTTTATACAGGAGTTATTCCAGATCTGGCAGTTGCCGCAAGCACCACTTGGGTGTTTTTGCGTGTGTGTCTCATTGTTTCGATGCGGGAAGCGAACCTCAGCGAACCAACTGTACTTTCGACTTTCGACTGCTGGCAGTGCCGCATATGAAGCTGCTTTGCGCCGACAGGTGGGGAGCCTATGCTCCGTCTAGTGCAGCGAGAGGGCTGCTATTGGGTGGACAAGGCACGGACCAGCCTGTGCAGCCTGGTGCTAGTACACAGTCATCACGCAGCTGCCAGCCTCAGGTAGCTCCCGCCAGCAACAGTTCCAAGAAACTGTGGGTAGTAGTTCGTGATCTGGCTACGTCCGGACATAAGCCCCTCGCTCGGACCCATGTGGTAGACAGTCGCATGCAAGCACGGTTGCCGAGCATGTGGACCTGCCCGAGGCTGTCAGAAAGCGATGTGATCAAGCCTGTGTCTAAGTGAAAGATCTGATACGAGAGTCAAAGTCAAGGACCGCATGAGTTTGCTCATATGCTTGCTGACGCACATTATTGTATGTTCTTGTCGTTTAGGCTTGGCCGCTTCAAGTTCAAGGTTCGGCAGATGGTGGCCTCTGAGTCAGCCTGCACCTGACCGCCGAGTGTCGACATGCATTGCAAGTCACTGCTGGTGTTGTCTAACAGAGCTTACCACACCCGGCTTAATAAGCAGAGTCATGTACAGCCAAGTTTGGGTCTGGGCCCGGACTTCTCAAATTTCCTGAGATGCGAACCTCTTTGTCGCCACAAGACTGATCATGCTGAGTCCGCCGTCCAGCCGGAGCTGCATCTGGATGATTCTGCCGGGTCCACATGCGACATAGAGCCAGGGCACCAAGTATTGCATGCACATTAAGCACCCGGATTAAGCCCGTTGAGTGCAAGATTCAAACAGGTCGGACCATGAGACCCGCCTGGCTTCCACGTCGGCAGCTCGCAGTGTGGGTGGTTGACTGTATGGCAAGCAATGTTGTCAGAGGCAAGAATCCTGAATCGATCATTCGATCCATTGAGGAAACATGGTCATGGCTTGTCAAGGTCTTGCCGTATTTGCCTGCTGGAGGGATCCTCTGAAGATGACCCCCTCATCAGGCCTGTAACACGGACGCAGCGGTGACCGGTGTAGTCTGTGTGATGTTGAGTCTCCCCGCAGGCCTTGCAATTGCAGAGGGTCGATTGAGTATGTCCATCTTGGTTGCCTCCGCCACTGGGCCGGGAACTGAGAGCACTCTGCCGACTGCAGGTCTGTTGTGGCTTGCTTTCAACTTGGGCCACTGGTTCTATTTGAAGCCCCCAACCGCACTTGTGAGACTCGACCTTGGCCACTGGAAGCCACCAGCACAATGTCGAGACGTCGAGGTCAAGGGACGCCTCAACATTGCGGATACACCGGAAGGCTCGTACTTCTATCGGCCCTCGGCTCAGTGACAATGCAAAGGCAGGGTGTCAGTATTGTGTCACGTGCCGTTCTGGGTGTCATCGCCGAGCACCAGGCTGCTTGCGCTTAGTGCTGCAGCCTTGTGCGCTCTGAGGCCGTTGCCTTGTGAACTGTGCAAGGCAGGAAACCATCGATGGTTGGGATATGTTGTGCTGACTCGTATTGCCTTGGACTTGTTCATGCGCTCCCAGCAGTCTTGTCGCTGTCAGGCTGCATACCCAGCCTCAGTTACCAAAGGCGACAGCCCAAGCGCTGCACAACTATGTAGATGTGTTGTTCACAGTCTCGCTCGGCTTTGGCCAGTTGTAGATGCTCCGTCTCTCTAAGGAGAGGATAAGATGCCTCTTGTGGAGGTCCCGAAGACAAAGCCCCCCTTCATTGCTTGATCCCAAGTTTCAATGCTACTGCGCACCATGTGCGGCTGTGTGTGGGCCACAAGGTCCTCGAGAACATGATGCGTGATGCGCAGCAGTTCGTGGCATAGCGCTGCAAGAGAGCAAGATATATCAAGAGATTGATGCAATCGCTTTTTGAGAGCTCGGCTGGCGAGGCACAGCAGCCGCGGCTTGCATGTGGTGACCGGCCTAAGCGAGCAAGCGGGCAGGGTTCGTGGCTTCCTGAATTTGTCTTCAGCGCCGTTTTCAGGTGTCTCTTGCAGAGAACAAAGTCCTAAAGCTTGGTAGAGGCCAACCTGCCAGATGTGCTTGTAAGGGCTCGCGCATGCGCACGTAGCATGCCGGAGACAAGCAGTGGTTGTCACCATCCCTCTCGCCAAGTCAGCAAAGTAAATGGAAGAGTTCATCGTGTCCACTTGCCTTTGTGGGTGCACTGTGTCCTGCAGTGGATGTAGCTTCTGCAGGCCACGAAAGCAATGTGCGCATTGCAGATGTGCCTGATTCTGAGCTCTCTACACGGGCTTCAGAATTGTTGGGGGTGTTTGCGGGAGATGATTCTAAGGTCGATCTCGCGCTGTCACGCCATAATTCGCTATCAGAAAGGCCTGCCGGTTATGTGCCAAGCAAAATGAAGTCTTCCGGGCCCGCAGGCAGCTTCGTGCTGGAAGACCATAACTCCAAATTCGGCAGCGCTCCCAGGAGATCTCCGAGCGGCCTTGAGGCCTAGTGACGGTAGCTTGGCCTGGGCGGAGCAGGTACTCTTGTGGCCATGAAAAAGCCACGCCCACTTGATCACAGCAGCGCTATCTCGATTCAGGTTGGGCCCGGAAGCTCAGCCTCCTAGTGATGGTCGTCAGTCCTTTCAAGCCCATTGTTCCAAGCTCAAGGCGCACTGTTTTGTCGCTGTCTTTGCAGTCGGAGCCGCCTGGCGGGCCGGTGCGCGGAGCCAGAAATCCCGTGAAAATCCGCGGAACCCAGAAGAAATTCCAGGTCAATAGCCCTGCCACGACAGAGGAAGAAACTCCAATGCAGGGCACTGAGATTGAAAGTGCCTTCCGGGTCACCATGTGCCGGTGATGATGTCCAGCTCTCGCAGCTGCAGCTTGCAATCTGTAGACTGGAGCAATGCGAGGCGGCAACTGTGATGCGCACAGCATGGTCCGGCTGCGGGAGTCTGGGTTGCCGCAATGCCTGAGAGCGACCAATGGCTCGATGTTAGACGCGACTAGACATCGTGTCGTGAGAAAGATCTTGTAAGGCCTGAGCCATCACACTCTCCTCTAGTCGCTCCAACAGAGTGCCTCGGAAAGCACAGCAGAAGCATGCAGGCTCGTGTGTTAGGCGAAGAGTACAGGTCTTGGCTGGGCATGCACATCAGCTTCAGGGGCACGCAAGAGCTCACGCACGTGCAGCACCCTCACAAGCCTCAATCTGCATGTCATATCCGCTCCAAAGGTGTGAGGACGTAGCTAACACGGGCCATCAGAGCAGCAAAAGCCAAGTCTCGCGCTTGAACCAATGTCTGTGATTCGGTAAAGCAATTTCCGATGCCTTTCATCTCCATGCAAGGCATGTATGTGTCGCTGAGGCACCTTACAACACGCCTGAGTTCACATCGCGAGCTGGCAATGCCAGCAGGTGGAGTTTGAACCACGAGCGTAGCACGTAAATAGCGAAAGTCAAACATTGTTTGCAGCAGCCCTTCCCATATTTGCGGATGAGCAGTTTGCCAATCCTGAACGTACATTCATTTCACCCCGTTCACATCGCCATATCACGTTTATTTCCACCCAGCATCTTTCGAGAAAGGCCTTGGCTGTTCAGTGTTTGCAAGTTCGGCCGGCGGAGAAGTGCCCGGTTTGTCGATGTGGCAATTGACCAGCTCCAGCGAGGGCACACCAGCTCCAGCAAGCCTCGAGCAAGTGCGAAAACGATGCCTCGTCGTAACCGGGCTCTGGCAATGTCCTGGACTCTGCTGTCCTGGCCGTGGTGCACCTTTTTCTGGTCTGACGAGTCTGAGAATGATCTAATGGCGCGACTGGAGACTACCGACTGTTTGCGGAGAAAGGATGGGACCGGAGGCTGGGTCTGATCCAAAAGTGTCTCTAGTGCATGGTCCCGCACAAAAAGGACTGCCTTAGTGGCAGCCCTTTTTTAGCCATGCTGAGCTCGTGAATGCAAACTCTCCGGCGGACAGGCAGTGTTGTTGATTCGCGAGCTAGGAACGCAAGATCTTGTGCGCTTTCCTGTTTTTCAATCCGGAGCTTTGCGCCTGAGCGCCTTCGTCAGCTGCGCGAAGATCTGCTGGTGATGTTGGTGTGACCGGGAACTTTCTGCCAGGCCCTAAATGTACTTACAGGTACCGATCACGGATATTAAGAGAGGTGCAGGGCAACTCAAGACCTCCACCATAGACCACGGCAGCGAAAGCAGTTCCCAGTCTCTTTGCCGTGCGCTCCGCAGGTCTTTGGACAGGCCCTAAAGCCTATATTGCCCAAGCCTCGAAGCAGGCTATCTTCCGGAGCATGGAGCAAAGTTCCGCTTTGAAGGAGATTGCCGGCGATGATTCTAGGCTTGCTTGTTAAGCACGTGCAAGTAGCTATGAAGCACAAGAGTTCTCGTATGTAAATTCTCTACATTTATGTGAAGGTACCATGTAACAGCCCAAGTGCCACAAGAATCAGCTTGTGTGTTGGTGAATCGCAGTGTCCATTGCTGCGGTACAATGCCACCGCATTCGTCTCCCCCTCCCTCTCTCTGTCTCTCCCTCTCTCTCTCTCTCTCTCTTGTTTCTCTGTCCCCTCTCTGTCCCTTTTTTCGTTGGGCACTTTTAAAGATACCTCGCACTCGCCCAATCTGCAGCGGCAGGATGCATGAGCTAAATGCACCGAGAAGAATTCTTGCACTGTATGCTGCCGTGCAGAAGTTGCACAACAAGAGCCGGACGAGAACCGGAAAGTGTCATCTAGGTTTGCCTTGCCCGTACAGGCAAGGTGCGTTGAATCTCAACGTATCCCTTGCCGCGTTTGTGTGCTTGCATAGTGTTTAGATTGACATGTTTCGAGCCATCAGCACGTGGGCATGAGGCACACATCTTGCGCAACTTATTCCTCCCAATTCGACAGTCCGCCTGCCGTCGGACAGCATTGCTCCGGCTTTGCTGCCAGAAAGCAAACACGTGTCCGAGATGTTCATCCGTGTTGCATGGGCAGGATGTGACGGGGCAGCAGCCAAGATAGGCATCGGTAAGGAAGCATCAGAACAGTTTCTCTGCCGTTGCCCCGTGTGACAGCCTGGCTGAAGGTTCGACTAGTTAAATCCTGCAAAGGCCCTGGCCTGGAGTGCCATTGAAACGCCTAAGTGCGTGGCGCCATGCAAGCCGACCATAGGAACACAGACAACAGTCCCAGAACCGCACCTACCGTATCGTTCTACGACGTTTTTCCAAGCGGCCTGCAAATGACTGATTCCAGTCCAACTTGTTCCAATTGAATCCTCAAGACGGAGCTGCTGGGCTGGGAGCAGGCCACCATGTTTGTGGCATAAGACTTTCAGATTCTTCTTATCATAAGTGATTGTTTTTTTTGCAAAGTTCTTCATCGTGACCTGCGATGTTGAAATCGACGCTCTCAACCGTGTACCAGTCTCCATGGCGGCAAATATCTACTTGCTTCCGTCCATGGTCGTGTTTTGACTACAGGTGCATGTTCGCGCGTTCGTGTGCACGCGCGTGCATGTGTCTTTCTCCGTGTGTGTGTGTGTGTGTGCGGGTGTGTGTGTGTGTGTGTGTTTGCGCGGAGCAGCAATTGAGGCACTGACAAGTCGCAGGCACCCTGGCGCGCCGTAACCTGCTCAAGCGGGTTCATGAGACATCACAAGAACAGCATTCCAGCACCTTGGCGACGAGTGCACGAAACAAAGACGCACAAAAGAGCAGTGATTCCTCAACATCAGCCGAAACAACAGCACGTTAGCCTTTTCCGCCCTTCAGTGCTGCGCCCAGGGTCCGACAGCGTGCTGTTGATGGCGAAAGAAGCCCTCAAGGAGCCAATGGGACCGCGTGCAAAGCTGTGCAAGATATGCGACACGTGCGGCAGGTCGTTGTGAGACTCCTGCCACCCGAAATTACGGAAGAAGAGCTCATCGCTCTGCCCTGAGTGCACTTTTCTCATACACAACTGCCGCGGTTTGTCCGTGGGACGTCAAGGCCACGGTTCCTGAAGCGCATCTGAAGCGGACTACCTGGCGAAGCTTCCAGGCACTGTCGAAAATCCTGCAGGGGGAGTTGCATTTTGGTTACAAACTCATACAAACTCCCAGGCCGGGAAACGTTATCGAGGCGAGGCTAAAGCGTCGGTGAATGCTCGCGGCTGCCTCGTGGATCGCTCCGTTGTCTCTTGCAATGTGCATGTAGCACTCAATGTCTTTTCACAGACCTGTCATTTCCCATGCCTCTCTGTCTCTCGTGCTTGCTCTGTAACTGTCGCTTGTTGCCCTTCCTATCACTCCTATTCATCACCGTTTTTGTCCCAGTGCGCTCCGGCTGTGTGTCTGCACTCCGGACATGCTGACAACCGGACAATCTGAAGCGATCCGCCGGATTTCCGCGCACTGGGCAATACCTGACAGTCAGTTCCCGACAACATTTTCAGATATGGTTAACTTTAGTTGGATCAGCCAGAGGGCGTGCCATCCTCGCATCTCTAGCCTCTGTTGCATAGAAACCTTCGAACACTCCAAACCCTATTATAAACCACGTGGAAGGTGATGAGGCGGAGGTGAATGCGAAAGTGAGGGTAAAGGTAAGTGCGAACCCTTCTTCTTCTCCACAGGCTAGAGTCCGGGGGATGCGCCTCTCGCATCAAATTCGAGGTGAGACTGAACGGGTGGAGTGGCGAGTCTACCCAAAGGGTGTTCTCAAGCCATCAGCCACCAAAACAAAACCTCCCTGTAGCAACCAGCTAGTGGCGGGTTCTAGCATAGCAAGGGCAGCAGGGGAGGCTCGGATGAGCACGGGCGATGTTTGCGTCGCTTGCAAGCAGCCTCTAACCAGGCAACTGCACGCCGTGCTGAGGCGAGAGGGACGCTGCTCCGGAAGGGGTGACAGAAATCACGCGATGGCGGAGCATCGATAAAAGGAAGCAGAACTCGCCTTCCCCCACAGATGCCAAGGGGGGACAGCAATCGAGTGGAGCACGTGGGGCGCGAGGAGCCCGAAAATCGTCACACCACAAATCCACATCGAGGAGCAGCTGCAAATCCCCAGCTTGAGTGGACACCTCGGCGACATCCTGGTTAGGACCAGGTTGGGTGCTCCACGCCGCGACTGTGTTGCACAGAATGTTCAACGGGGCGATATAGCCGCTCACTACCTCCCAGAGTCCTTCAGACGCGTCTGTGTCGGCTTCCTGCAATTCACGCAGGAGTGCGAGGTGAACGTGGGCGGGATCATGGAGGAAATTGCTCCCCTCAGTGTGCCCTTCAAGCTGTGGCAGGGGCAAGAGGCGCGGCGCGGCTCAAGGGGCCAGGGATGGCCGAGGCGCAGAGTGGCTGTCCGAGCTGCAGCATACAGCTCATCGGCAGCTAAACCTTGACGCATGCTTTCCTGGAGCAACCGGAACACTGCTCGAAGGGAAGGATGGTCAGGGTGGGCAACTCTGCGAAAGAGAAAATCGTAGAGCGACTGGACCAGGTCTGTGGCATGCGGGCCAACAACACGAAGAGTGGCGGTGGGGAAAGCAGGGGTGAGATCCCGCTCGTTCTCGACAAGAACACGTCTTTGAAAAGCAGGATGCCACGTGATTCTCCCTCCACAATCGTGTGCGCTTGGCAGATCGGTACCTGACCGACAAGCATCATCCACCGCTGAGGCATGATGAGTCTCGGCTGTCCCTGTTGATGGCTGCCTTGGGGACCGGCTGCGGCTGGCAGGACGCTCGTGCCGGGTACCAGAGCCCCGGCTGGGCGGGTCCTCCCTCGTATCCGGACCATGATCGGGACAATCAGGACCAGGCGGGTGCCCAGATCCGTCTGGCGGAGGTTTGTTCGACGACGGTGCTCCAAGGTGCGTGTCTGCAACAAACTCAATGGTAAGCATGAGCGTCAAACACTGCTCCCTCCGGCAAATCACGAGTCGGAAGGCCCCGAGCGGAGACAGAGAAGCCCGGAGGGCAACGATCCTGAAATGGCTCGAGGAAGCTTGCAACTGGAAAATGCCCATGCGGCAGGAGGGTCCACCGAAATCCTCCCAGGATCTGTCTGCAGTCAACGAAGACTATAACTCGATGCTCAGGCCACCTAGCAGGTGGATAGGGAACCCGACTGAGTTGCTCAGTGGCCACAAAGACCCCAGAAGCCAAAAAGCCCTGCACCAGGTAGTCCAGTATTCTCGGCTTAGCGGCAACGAGGGTAAGGCGATCAGGCAGTGCCTGCAGGGATGCAGCAACATCAACGCGGAACGGCCGGGCTTCACCTCAAAAAGTTGCGGCATGCCATCTGTAAGGATCTGAAAATGACTGCCTGGGGCATATGCAGGGCCGGGTACATCCGTGTGAGGGTTCCAGCCCTCATTGCTGGCGAGCATAAAAGCTAAGTCTTGGCTTGCAGGCGCGCCCAATCCTTCATAGAGAAATGCAACTGTCACAAGACTGATGATATGATGGCTGTCCAAGGGTCTGAGTAGGCCTTGCACGAATACTCCAAAGGTCCCGTCACCAGGGAGCCCGGCAGCGACAAGCAGCGATTCCCTGCTAAGTGGCGATGGCAGAGCCGCCGCGAATACACATCCATTTATACGACTAGCGTCCAGCAGGACAACTGCGCGGTCGCAAGGCCATCTCGGTGCCGCCAGGAGAATGGCAAATTCTCGATGCAGCTGCGGCGTAGCAGCATGTAAACATGGGAAGTGTGACGCCAAATCTGCGCCCCGAAGGGTGTTCACGGCGGCCATCAGACGGTTAACACCACAGGGAAAAAGTACATCAATGGTATGCATCTCCGGGATAAAATCAGGCGCACACACAAGTGCTGTGATGGGTGTGCAGGGCGGTGGCGTGACATCAGCAAGGCTGTCATCGTCAAAATCTGCAGCAGCATACAGGGCATGCGGAGCAGGCAGACCCACAGAGTCGGACACTGGGGCGATTGCCAGAACCGGTTCACCATCAACGGGCCCTGTATCGGGAAGCGCAGGCTCCGGCTCGTTATCAATGCCGGTATTCCAGCCATGGCCGGCAGGAAGTGTCGCGCCGAAAAAAGACATGCTGGTGCCGGCTCCTCCTGTGTCAGTCATGGCTGATGCAGTTGGTTGTGCGGAGGCTGTTGGGCCTGATGGGTGGCTCACATGATATTACCTACACTCTACCATAAATTTTATCAAAGCCATGGAGGCCCTTCCAAGAACGGGTCATCGAGAGGAGTGTCAGGGCCCGCTTGCTCAGGGGACGTGTAGGAGGGAGGATTCGCACTCTCGTCCTCCTCGGCATCGCTGCCCTCAGAAGAGGAACTGGTGCTACAGTCTATGACCTTGGCATAAAGGACAAGCGTCATGTTATCCCTGAGCTTAACATGGTCACCCCTGCGCCTGCCTCCTACAACCCCGGCTGCATATGAGGCTGGGAGCTGGATGCCGATGTCAGACAACAGGCTGGGCACATTGAGGAGAGGAACATGCGTGCCTCTATAACAATACCTGGCATCCGCAAGGCGGATAAATAGCCTGGAAAGGATCGGCACTATGAAATCACAGACCTGAGAGGGGTCGCCGGGTGCACAGTCCAAAATCGTATCAAGCACATTCCACAGGCAAGTATCCCCCACCATCAACCATGATCCTTCCATGCACCTCGCATGCTCCTGGAACTGGTGGAGGTGGCGCCGCAGACAAAACCTGGTGTCAAAGGCGGGTTGTGGTCACCTCTACCTTCAGGCCTAGTCATGGCAAAACCGCCCGGCTGCAGGGGCGGGCACAGAGGCTGGAAGGGTGGATAGTGGAATTAGCAGCCGGAAAACCCATCCTACCCATCCTAGCCGCCCTTCAGACCCACGTCTCCTCTGCGCTGGTTTACGGCCGAGTCTACCGTGTCGGTCTAGGCAAGTTTCGGCTCTGGCGACGCATCCCAAGGCTCGAAACGAGGCGAACGGCACGGAACAACGCCTACCCAAAGGGGACCGTCCCAGCCGCAGAGGCGAAGGAGCCCTTGCATCGGGGAAAGGAAAAGACAGCATAGCAGTCCCCGAAAGAAAGGGACCAGCCAAGACGCAGTGTGCAAAAGGAGGACAAGAATGCGCTCATAAGCCTCGCGAGGCGCCTCAATGCAGCGAGGGTGATGCAATGCGAGGGGCAGTGGGCAGTGGGGCGTAGCCGTGGTCCCTGAGCCACGGATACCACTGTTTGGCGCTACGCCCCTCTGCACGCAGCAAAGCAGGGCACAATGAAAAGGGGGCGCCGTCTGCCCTGATTTGGAAACCACACGGCGTCCAACAAGGACAAGCGCACTCAGTGCTGCAACAGAATGGGGAGTTAGGAGTGCAGCCAAAAGACAATGCGCAATTGCTCCATAACATTAATTCCCCCATGACAAAGCAGAAATCCAAAACCGACACTGAGGCTGTTAGGCGGCAAGAGTCGAGGCCGCCAAGGCGAGGGACAGCATGCCCGAACAAGATTCCAACATCCAAGCAGCCACCGCGAGGATGACATCCTAAAACAACTGCCAAGCTCCAGAACCCAAGGAGCTGACAGCTGAGTAGGAAGCGAGCTAACGGACTGGAAGGCAGAGACGAGGCAGGCTGGGGTGCAGTTCCAGGACACCTACGCTCGTTGTGAGACCCAGAGAGCCGCGGGGACGCACTGGCAACCGCACCGCTTGGGCAGCATTGACCGAGAGAGGACATGGCCGCAGGAGTCCTCCAAAAGGGAGAGCTCAACTGCGCCGGGCTCTTCCAGCCTGCTAGCCAAGTGGTGGGGTCGGTAGGGTAACCATTGCTCCACTGGCTCTCTCCTCTCCGATGCACTCCAATCCAGCAAGGCCCTTACGAGGCGTCTCCGCTTCCTCGAGATCGTCGAAGTCGTCGAGAAGATGGGCCGCCGGGATCTGTGCAGCGGCAACGGGGCCCGCGGACGGATGGTCCAGGCCGCTTGTCTGCACTATCCCCGTGCACATTCGGTCTCTCCGGCGGTGTTTTCGATGCTTCCGTGATACTGCGGCGGACACTCTCCGCACCCGCAACAGGCGGGGGATTGGCAACTTCCACAGGCACTGTAGGAGTGGGATTGGAAGGCGAGACCGCGGATTTGGATCCACTCTGGCGGACGCATGGCACGGCGAGCTGTCGTTGTATGCAGGGAGCTGGGAGCTCTTGTCCGGGGCTCCCGGAGCCGCACGAGGCACCCCTAGCACTCATGGTGTCATAGTGTCTGCTGGCGGCGGCCTGGGAGCAGGCCTCCGGAGTGACGGTGTCCGAAGTTCCCCGACTCTGTCCTCTCTCTCCAAGAAGGCCCGCCTGAGCAGGGCATCGTCTTGTAGTGCACGCTCCTGCTCCCAGCCTGCAACAAGCTGTCTCATTCTGCTCCGGCGCCTTCTTGGTCTGTTTCCATCGCAACTACAGTATAGGCAGCTCTTCTTGGATCGCGGCATGGCGCAGAAGCAATCTGGCGTTCTTCTGCTGCTCCGTTGCCTCTGCAAGGTCTCTTGCGAAGGCGTCGACGGCTTTCAAGAGCCTTGTATGCTCCTTGACATATGCTGCTCTCGAATCTCGCACATAGTCATTCCCCCCCCTTAATAATAGGTGGC
>CAJNJA010012136.1:0-13287 GCA_905231915.1 Symbiodinium necroappetens | reverse complement strand
CCCTAAAGCCTAAAGCCTAAACCCGGGGTTATGTCCTCCTCTCTCCTGCCTTGGTAGCTATGGTCACTTGCTGCTGATACGACACTTCTTCTTACATTGCTGCTAGGTTTAGGGCAAAGTTTAGGGTTTAGGCTTTGGGGCTTGGGACTTGGCTTGGGGCTTTGAGAGCTTTTTGACGCCGTTTTTCCATCCAGCCATCCAAGGAAGTGAACAGAAAACCCCGACGGGCGGGCAGTTCCGACATCTCTGCGAGAATCGGCATCGTGGGACTTGCAAAAACGACCTTGTACACAGCTGGTGATCTGGAGCTCCATCTGCGTGGGGAGGGACCGCCTGATGATGTTATACTTTGGGCACGGCGTACATTTGGGAAGCGCCGGTGCTTCCCGCATATTCAGGCTGCCAAGCAGCTGCATCCCCTAGGCCCACTGCCAGCCCTCGGTGACAGGAAAAGGCATCCAAAGCCCAGGCGTTGCAGGTCCAAAGGTCACGAAAATATTGAAGTTGCGCACGCACCGCTATGAGCATGATCACATATTCTTGCGGAACCGAAAACAATTACCTTGCTCAAGCACCGGATCATTTTTCGGGATCTGCCATCACTTTTGGCTTCCGACATTCCGACCTTGTCTGTCAAGTTCCAAGCTGTACTCTCAGGAAGATCTTACTGCCTTGTGGGAGCCGAAACGGGTACATCAATACACAGAGTAACTATTCTTTGTCCATCTCTATCTTTTGTCTATCGCTCTTTCCATCTCTTGATCTAAGTGCTTCACTACCTATTCACTAAGTAAGACCATGGTAGCTGTGCCACTAGTCCTAACATCAAAACTGCTGTTTTACTGTTGGTGCTGTATGACACGATGCTACTTTCCCTGCACTTCTGCTGCATCCCACTTCCGTACCTTAAGCCCAAAGACCCCCAAAACCCTAATCCCAAAACCCGGCCTAAGCCCTCAACCCCCTAAGCTCTAAACCCTAAACCCTAAACACAAAGCCGAGACCCAGAATTTGCAGCTGTGAAACTGCAGGCGATTCAGGCCTAAAGCCAGAACCTGCCTACCCTAAAAACTAGACTTTACACTCAATCTCAAGACCTGAACGCTTGAACCCTGAACTCTACACCCTACGAAAATATACTATTGTGGGGGCTTATAAGTATAGTATAATGGGCTCCAAAACCCTATTCTAATGCTTCTGTTGCGTGGGATGGAGACTGCTGGTTTGTCAATCATTAAGGCCGCTATAAACGCCTAAGCCCCTAAACCCTAAACCCTCAACCCTCAACCCTCAACCCTAGACCTTAAAGCCTAAACCCCTAAACCCTCACCTCTCAACCCTAAACCGTCCAAGTAAACAAGGAAGCTTGGGACGCCTCCAGCCTAACCTCTTCATTGCTCTGCGGTGGAAGGAGGACGTAGTGAGCCTGCCACTCGCTGGCTTGCCAGGCTTTCGGGCTTTTAGGGTTCAGGGTTGGGCGTTTTATAGGGTTTAGGGTTTAGGGTTTAGGGCTCCGGCGGTGCACGGCTTAGATTCGGGTCCGCAGCATCGGGATGTACAATCTCTGGCATGCCCGGAACAGTGCAGCATCCTTGAATTCTACGGAAATTGGCAACAGCACCTGCCCTCGTGAGAACCGAAAGCAAGATCTTGGTACTTTGGTAAGCCCCCAAACCCTTGTCATTGGAGTGGGCCCCTGTTGGCTTCCTCCCTGCTATTTCGGACTCGATGTGCCGACTTCGAGCTAGCTCTCTGCACGAGCTTCCGGGTTTTGGGGACTTGGGCCTTGTTTGGTTGCTTAAATAAAGGAAACAGCAGAAGGTCACGTGTCCTCTTGGGTGCATGTCCGAGTCATGACTTGCGCCGTGGGCCTATGAATCTGGAAAACTTGAGAGCGGGAGCACTTTGCTAACTCCGACCGCTCCATGAACCCATGTAGTACACTAAGGCCTTTAATGGGAGCTCCTATGTAGGCACTTTAAGGCCTATAAGTATATGCTATATAGGTACATGGAACCTTTGTTATTTTTTTCAAAGGGTGTGGGAGTTTAGTATCTACAAACCTACTACAGCCGAAGTCCAGAACCCGCTCTCAAAAAAACTTGATGGATTGCACATCTGCATCCGATACCCTCCTCGCTACTTGTACAGCGCCACATGTCTCTGTGCTTGCTGCGCATGCTAATGGCCTATAGGCTTCGTGACCGTTTCTGCTTTTGCTGCCGTCGCGACTGCACATCTCCAAAGTATGAAAGGTGGTTCCATGTTTCCCTGCTGGTGTCACTGTTGTGTCTTGTACCTGTTTCACATCAGTTCTGTTGCCTTTCTGGCTGTACGTACTGTTGCCGCTGCAATTGCTGCTGTTGCTTCGAGGTGGGCTCTTTGTCCTCGCATGCCGACTTCCGTTCGTTCTGGCATAATCTTGTGCTTTAAGACCATAAAAATAGCGGCTTTTGTTTGATGCAGAGGTTTGTCAGTATTCTTAGGTTCTTGCTTGTGATCGATGCAATTTGTCGGGCCTCATGCCAGCCAAAGCAGGGGCGCTCATTCGCCTGGGCAAGGGATGCCCCAGCACGGAATGAGGCTGAAACAAACAAAAGCGGCCCTGGTTGAGAGCTCTACATGTTGTAATACCAAACTAGAATGCCTCCACCTCCAGGCAACACCTGCCTCATGGTCGGATACATGTTGCGATTGGGGGTTTCTCGGTTCGAGATTTCGGTGGAGTCACTGCTCCTCGCCGTCCTCCCGCCACTTTGGTTTGCCATGTCTCCTCACCATATTCCGGCATCCCTTGCCTGAGGTATCTACAATCAATCCCAAAACAATTGGACCATGGGTGTTGGCTGATTAGTGCTGAGATTCTCGATACTTTATCTTAAGGACATGAGGAGATTCACGTTCCAACTCCCTGGTTTCTACTTTGGACTCAGCGACCGAGGTTCCAGGTGTCCCGGCTTGCGGGGTCTGGAATTCGGTGTTTCAGGTTGGAACTTTAGGGTTTATAGGGTTTAGGGCTTAGGGGTTTAGGTTTTAGGTTTTAGGGTGGGTTTAGGTCGCGGGTTTAGAGTGCATATTTCGGGGCTTCTGGGCCAAGGGGGCCGAAACGACCAGAAACCCCGGAGTTCAGATATTGCCAAAAAGGACATGACATATACTTTCCGTCCTGCTTCAAGTCCTCTTGTTAAGGGATTTAATCTAAGTTACTATAATAGGGATTTAAAACAAATAACATGGCTTTCTTAATAGTAGTAACTTAAATTAAATCCTTGAAGAAGAACCCAGTAAGACCAGTAGCAAGAGCACTCGTCATCGCCGCAGTCGTAGTTGTAGTTGCAGTCGGCAGCAGCAGCAGCAGCAGCAGCAGCAGCAGGAGGAGGAGGAGTAGTAGTAGCAGCAGCAGCAGCAGCGGTGGTGGTGGTAGTAGTAGTAGTAGCAGTAGTAGCCGTAGTAGCAGCAGCAGCAGCAGCAGCAGCAGCAGGAGGAATAGTAGTAGTGGTAGTAGTAGTCAGCATCACCAGCAGCAGGAGCAGCACTTCCATTAGCTAGTCGATACCGCCTGAATTCTGTCGACGTCGGCCACCGCCTCGGGCGTGAGGCCGAAAACCTGCCGAAGAATGTCTGGGAGTAGGTAGGGCGTAGGAATCCTGGGGCCCTGCTCCGAAGTTTTGGGTTCAGGGTTTAGGGTTTAGGGTTTAGGGTTTGGGGATGGCAACGAGAATGATGGCCAACCTGCAGAAGTATTAAATGCAACGAGCATCTAACAAATGTGCGAGCAACAACCCTTCAATCTTGCACCAGTGTGGACAAGACGGTGGTTGGAAATCTTGAAATCACAGAATAAACCCTAAACTTACACCCTGTAAACCCTAAAACCAAACCCTGGACCCTCAACCCTAAAAATCTGAAGCTAGCAACTTGCAACAGCAGCCCGCGCTGAGCACATCGCACAAATTCCTAACATCGGGGACTGGAAACTTAGAAGGGGTTTTTGCATTCTGGTCCCAAACCCCAAACCTGAAGCCGTAAACCCTGAACCCAAAAACCTGAGTCGAGGGGGATACCATGACATGTCCTGACTAATGCTTCTGACCTCTCTGTTGCCGGCACCATTCCCTAAACCCTAAACCCTAAACCTAAACCCTAAACCTAAACCCCGAGACCACTAGCCGGGCCTAACATTGCAAACAAGCCCTAAACCCTAAACCCTAAACCCTTAACCTTGCAAACAAGCTTGACCTTGCAGACAAGCTAGGACACTACGGCCGGTCGCTTCCGGAAGAACCCATGACGCGTCCAAAAGCCCAAAATTCCGACGGCCCCAAAAACAGGGCCTTAGAAAGAGTAGCACAGGGTTTTTGAGTTCATTATGCAATTATAGAAGACTATAACCGCATATTATTATTATTATTTGTAACCCCTAAAACCGTTTACCCTGTGCCTCTGCGATCACCTCGCGGTCGACAGCGTGCTTCCGCAGCTTCTGGATCTGCTGCGTGATCCTTCAACATGGCGAACGCAAACTAATGAAAACATAAGGGTGGATTTAGGGATGCTTGGTTGGGGATTTGAAGTGTATGAGGTTTAGAACCCGCTGACATGATTTGAAAACCCCTGCCTTCAGCCAACAACCCTCACTCACCCACCGCGGGGCATGACTACTCTCATAGTTAACGACGGTTATCCTGGAGTGATTATGACTCGAGTGCTACTGTTTTTGTTCATTCCTCCGCTATTCTAGCAGCTGTCATCCGCCTTACCACCACTGGCAGCAGACTCTTGGCGGTCCTCTTGCCGAAGCCGTGGACGTTGCCGGGATCCAATGCCTATACAGAGTAAGACCGCTTTGGGCCTTTAGGGCTTATAAAGATTAGGGTTTAGGGTTTAGGGTTTAGGGTTTTGCCTGCTTGGATCATAGCTCGCATTCGGATACTCACATGCGCATAATGAGGGTGTAGTGTGGGGTTCAGGTTCAGGGCCCTGTATGTATGGACATACTTCAAGCACCCTAAGCCTTAGACACTAACCTGCAAACCCAAGACCCTGAATTCCAAACAACACTCTCAAAACCTAAATCCCAAATGCAAAACGATACCCAAAAAAACAAGCGCAAAAGCTGACCCAAAACCTGGAAACCATGTCTTGTTCTTACACTAAGCACCAATTGATCCTCCGCCCTACACCCCCAAAAAGCTGCAGAGCCTTGCATGGGCGCGACTGAATCTCGACATCGCCGAGCCTCTGCGGGTGCCGGTTGGAGCTTTGAGGGCTTAGGTCTTAGGTGTTAGGGGCTGCAATGTACGGGTCATGGTTGGCTCCAGTTTAGCTGAAGTCGTGCGAATCAAGTTTATGGGCAAAGAGACTTTCGGACCACTGTCTGCACGAACATCTTCTCTCCGCTGGTAGCAAGGGGGGAAGTTTGAAGAGGATGCCTTCAGAGGACCTGACTCAAAGCTCCATAGATGCAGAGCTGAATTCTGGAGAATTGCTTATCAACTCAATCCCTGCTCTCACGAACCTGATCAGTTCCTCCATTCGCAGGAAACGGAGGTGGTTCGAAACTACGAGGATTGACTGGCATTCTCGAATCCGAACGCATGTCGCATCACCCCCTTTCCAGTCTGCATAGGATGGCATAGAACCGTCGTGCCGCCTGTTGCCTGGAATCCTGGAAGTCTCAGGACCCCGGACACAACGAAGAAATTGACTGCTTTGGACAGAAGGCGTCAGCCGCAGCCGGCTTCCCACCATGTCGGCGGCATGTGTATCATGCAGCCGGCCCAGCTTCCTGAGATCGAAGGCTCCGTTAGAGCGATCTTTGATGAACCGGCCGACAGAAAGTACTCGATTCAGAACATCCTTATGATACCTTATTCAGAGTTTCTTTATCATTTTATGAAGATGCTACTATGCAGGTTGCTTGGTTTCCACGGTTTTGGGAGCTCCCGCGTGGCTCCTAGAAATCTGCAAGGCTCCTTAGAATGTGACATCTCCGTGAACAGAATATCAGCAAGCCCATGCGAAAGCATTCAGCAACCACAAGCACCTTCTTGAATAATCATGTCACGGTCACACAGCTTCGCATCCGAGGTGCAGGGCAAGCACCTTCCTGACAGGATAAAGAGCTGGGGACATGAGAAACAGACGGAACTCAGGTTTTGCGATTTATAACACAGTACTATCAGAGTATCATGATTATTCTGTCTTCTCTTTCAAGTGCTTGGGGAGGGGCTTTCCATGCTCCAGCCATGTTCTTTTGACAAACAAAATCACAACTTATCTGGCTCCGCATCAGGCCTGATTGGAGTTCCAGTCGGTAGCGGGAGGTCGCTTGACAAATTCAAGTTGCCCCCTCCACTCTCGAAACTACTGCGACTTCCGAATCCTTACAGACACCACGACCCTGCGCCCTGAGGAAACCACTCGGTGCAGGCTTTGGGGGTTTGGGATGGTTTGGGGTTTGGGGGATTTCGGGGGCCTGGACAACTCTGAAACACAAAGCACCGAAATTGAGCATCCCTCATCCAACAACTCCCAAACATAGGGGTCAGATTCCATGGAGCTTCGACTTTTTGGGTCTACAGTTTCTTTCGTTGCCCGTCCTATGTTTCAATCACGGGCTTGACGGGGAAGTGCTCAATTCCTTCCATAACGACCCTAAACCCTAAACCCTAAACCCTAACGACCGAGCCAGCCGATCCTAGAAGCGCCAAGGTCCCGAAACTTCCAACTTAGCAACCCTACAGGGCTTAGGGCTTATAGGGCTTGTAGGGTTTAGGGTTTAGGGTTTATAGGGCTTAACTCTGAATCGGCCTAAGGAAAAGTGAAGCAAGCCTGACTAAGTAAAAGCCGACACGAAACCTATCCTATACCCTAAGCACCCCAAACCCTAATCCCAAGTCCAAAAAACTGGACCAAAACATGCCAAACCCCAAGAGACCTGAAAACCGGCAAAACTCTGAACCCCAAGTCCTAAACCCTAAACCCTAAACCCAAGATGTGGATACAATGCGACAACCATGAGCAGAGCTGGAGCTGAAGACCGAGCCGAAACTGCGAAACCCTAAACCCTGAAACCCTAAGCCCTAAACCCTAAACAGGCACCCTAAACCCTTAGGGGCCGAGTACCCTAGCCCAAAAAAGGCTAACCTTTTCAACTATGGTAGGATTATACAAACCCCAAAAAGGTTAAAGGTTACCTACACGGCTACTAAGAACCTTAAACACTAGACTAGACACCCAAACCTTGCAGAGTTCAGGGCTCGTGGCCCAAACCCTAAAGCCCTAAAACCCTAAATTATTAAAGCCCTAAACCCTAAAACCCTAAAGCCCTAAACCCTAAAACCCTAAAACCCTAAACCCTAAAGCCCTGAAACCCTAAAACCCTGAAGCCCTAAGTAGACCTGAAGACCCTGTAACTGCTAGCATGGCTCGCTTTGCCCGAGCCCTCCGGGCTCAGTGCGACGTAGCTCACACGGAGCTGAACGGATCCTGGCAGTTTAGGGTCTTAGGGTTTAGGGTTTAGGGTTTAGGGTCTTAGGGCTTAGGGTTTAGGGCTTAGGGTTTAGGGCTTTGGTTTAGGGTTTAGGGGTTATTGGCTTCATGGCTTAATCGCTTAGGGCTTAGGGTCACCAGGGTCTGGGGCAGCTGGGATTTAGGGAATCTGGGGGCTTGGGGTTTCTGGCTTTGGGCTTGGGGTTTAGGGTTCTGGGGGCTTGAGACTGGGGTTTGGGCGGTTTGACTTTACCACGTGGGGTTGAGGGTTTTGGAGTTTGGGGCTTAGGGTCTTGGGAGGGCTACGAGACACTTCCAAACAGTGAAAAGTGCTGGATGGGAAATCCTGTAGACCTCCAGCATGGACCCGGGTACGGGCAAACTCAAACCACACCCCTCATTATTTTTGGGCCATGCCATGATAGACCGGGAAGTGCCCCAACCACAAACTATCGGTAAGGCCCTGGACATCTGGTATGCAAAGCTATGCACGGCCTGCCTCATACTACATCTCTTGCAGCAGACCGATCAACGCACTATGGGCATCAATGAAACCTGATGCCTTGAGACCTATCATGATCTGGTGCTGCGCTCCTTCCGTCTTCGCGCCGTAGGCATCCGCGACGGTGGCGGCTAAAGTCAGCCACCTTCGCGCCGCAGCTTAGGTTACAGGGTTTAGGGCTGTAGGGGTTTGGGGCTTCTGGGCTTCATGGTGAACAGGGTTTCGGCTTCAAGGGGAAGAGGCGGTTAGGATTTCGAATTCGGGGTTCGGGTCCAGGGCTTTGAAGGCTTTGTCTTGTGAGCTTCACGACCTACCTCGGTTGTGCAGCTTCTGGCCCTGACACGATGCCCAACGTGAAAAGGTCTTGAACCACAGACAGGCCCACCACTTACAAAACCGTCATTCATACATTGAGCCCTCCCCTGAACCCTAAACCCTAAACCCGAAGCCCTAAACCCTGAACCCTAAACCCTAAACCCTAAACCCTATACTGTACTATCGATCTGCTTCTAAAGCAATTCCGAGAAGGCCTCGGTGCGGTGCAGCGGGCCACTAGCTCCGCAGCTGTGTAGGACTCCTCGGGATCGGGGTACACAAGCAGGGCTTCGGCAAATTTAAGGGTTTGGGGTTTAGGGTTTAGGGTTTAGGTTCCCCTTGGTGGTTGCTTCAGTGCGAACAGTTCGATGTGGAGCACAACTCAACATGTCTCCGCCGGTATGGGCCCTTGATTGCAATGGACTTTGTGGACTTTGGGTCTGCGCGATGATCGAAGAACAGGTTCCGTAACCGTTTGGCTCAAGCCTTGGCTCAAGGCCGTGCGTTGCTCAAGTTACAAATACCAGACCTCTCTCTGTCAGAATCTTCCTGGAGGTTCATGGGTAGTCATAAGTGGGGTTATCAGTCCCCTAGTATGGGTAATAAATATACTTACCCTACTTTCTCACCCCACTTATACCTACCCATTAATCTCCAAGTAGACCCCAAATCCTGAATCCCAACCCTGAGAGCCCTGCTTATACCTACCCATAAACCTCCAAATAGATCCGAAACTCCAAATCCCCAGCCTGAAAGGAGCCCTTAAACTTACTACCCACCAAACCATGAACCTCCAAGTAGACCCTAAACCCTAAATCCCCAGCCTGAATGGAGCCCTTAAAGGAACCTTTACTACCCATGAACCTCCAAAGTAGACCCTAAACCCTAAATCCCCAGCCTGAAAGGAGCCCTTAAAGGAACCCTTGCTACCCATGTTGGTAGTTTTCTAAATTAGGGATCCCTTTGTAGGTCCCCCAAAATAGTACGGCACCCTTATGAAAAGGACCCTCAAAGGGGACCCTAATCCCTAAACCCTAAACCCCTAAACCCGAAATCCTAAAATCCTAAAACCCTAATCCCTAAACCCTAAACCCCTAAACCCGAAATCCTAAAACCCTAATCCCTGAACCCTAAACCCTGAACCCTAAAACCTAGAGAACTACCCATGAACCTGCAAGCTCCCAAAGTGTTGCAAGCGCGGTTAAGCCGACTCTCCTTCAGACAGGCGAGCTGGACGTCCTGGAGATGCGGCGTCGGGGCGCTTAGGTTGGGTGGTTGAGGGTTTAGGGTTTAGGGTTTAGGTTTAGTCATTGTCGTGTTCTTTTCGTTTTTTCTTTGGTGGGGATTAGGGTTTAGAGTTTAGGGACCATTTTCTTAGATAGCTAGCTAGGTAGGCAGATGGACAGACATGTTCAGGATTTATAGAGCTTGCGGCTTCGGCTTTTGGGTAGAAGGCTTAGGATATACTAACTAGTACAGGGGCGTGGATGATTTGAACAGGGGGCCATTGGATATCATATGATATACTGAATTTATAGTAAGGTGCTTGAAGCCTAAACCCTAAACCCTAAACCCTAAACCCTACCCTAGGGAGGGTGACTCCAGATTTCACAGTCTCAGACACACGGAGGACCCCGAGTCCCATGACGGCTGGGTGTTCAGGTATCTCTATCTGTGAAGAAATTCCCAGTTCCAAATTCCATGAGGAATGCGGGATGCTTTTGATGTCGAAACCGCCCATGGGGCAAGAAATCTCCATGATGAGCTTTCGGTAGTGGTTTCGGCCTCAGCATGGCAAACAAAGAGAGGGCTTCCCATGACTCGAACTGGTTCTGCAAAATGTTGAAGCCCAGCAGTGCTGTGCCGCGATGTGTGTCTTTGATGGATCCCAGGTCCTGTTTCAGGACGTTTGCGTCGAAGACAGCAAGTGTCACATTCTGCCGCTCCTGAGTAAGGCAGGTAGCGCCCAGGGAGAGTCGGAGGGCCCTAATATAGGGGTCTTAATAATTAGAATAAGGTTTTTGGGCCCATTATACTATATTTCTAATAAGGAACCCCCAAAAGAGTATTGGTAAGTATTTAAGCCCTACAGTAATCTCCCTGGTGCTTCGTAGGCAATGGATGCCTATGATAGTCCCTAGTGGTCCGCTGTAGTAGGTCCCAATAACCCATTCCCTAAACCCTAAACCCTAAACCCGAAACCCGAAACCCATTACCCATTCCCTACTAAGAACCTGTCAGTAATGTATGGAACTTTTCTGAAGTTCATAGGTCCCATTTCTTCGGGTCTCCATGGCAAGGTTGCTGCTGTTTACGGTCCATACTGGGGCCTGTGGAGAGTCGATCCCGGAGGGTTTGGACCTTAATTACTTTGTTGCAATTCAAGTTTCCGAGCGGTGCTTCTGCACAGCTTTCGAAGCGTCTGTCACTTCGTGAACCAGGGTATGCACTCTTAGACCATGGTTTGTGATGTACCTCTAGTATGTGATTTTCAAAATATACTATAGTACATTATAGTAACCCCATGAGAAGCCCACGAGCCGACAAACTGCGGGAACGACACTGCTGAGGCTCTTTCGGAACCTCTGCGCTCTCTGCAAAGATGTTTCGGTGGGCATAAGCTTCTTCGGGCTTACAGGGTCTGTAAGTAGAACCTGAGGCGGCAAACACAACACTACCCCCTGAACACTATACTGTAGACTTTCTACCGTAGTTAACCCCGCATGCTATAATACCATTATACTATCATACTAGAATGCGAAAACATGCTAGAATCTAGAGCATCGCAACACCAAAATACAATGCTGGGGGGGCACGACAGTGCCGCATATACTAGATTACGAGAACACGAAACTGTTCCAAGGCGCGTGGTAGATCAGAAACTCCATGGGAGATTCATCCTCCCAAATAGGCTCCAGAGTCCTGCGGACGCGTAGAGAACATCCACCAACATGAAACCCCTCAGGCGCCAGTTACCTAAAATAGTGGGTTTTGTTGGGTTACATGCTACATGTTATATGGTTAGAAGCCTACTATTTAGATAACAGGCGCCCTAGCAAAATCGGAAATCTAAAGCCAAGGGACCTCAACAATTAGAGTAGCTCTCTTGGGTATACGATAGCAGAACTATATATGGGTAGTTCTCTAAATTCTGGGCCCGTTTTAGGTCCCAAAAATAGTACGGCACCCTTATAACAAGGACCCTAAAAGGGACCCTAATTTGGAGAATTACCCATATGGACGATTTGCGAATTCCACCGACCCCTGTGTTGCACGATATTGAGCCAACACCCGAAAGCTCCAACATATAGAAACAGGTCAGCCTGTGGCACGTTCCCGTTCGCTTCGTGCAGCCGCCCACGGTGACGGTGCAGTACCTTGGCTTCGGGTTCAGGGTGTACCTATAGTCTCCATTGTAGTTCCTTTTTTTGGTTTAACCAAGTCTATATTAAGGACCCCAAAAGGGAACCCCAAAAAGGAACTACAATGGAGACTATAGGTAGGTCTTAGACAAGCTGGGAGAGTCTCTACAGCAAGAAAAGCTGGTCCATGCAATGTGTGCGGACAGTCAAGTCTCGCGACCAGGGTATGCCGCAGGCATGTCAGCAACAGCTACCAAGCAAGAGATGCTCTTCCACGGGATTTGGCCAGGGCGTACCTAAATGGTCGGATGATGCTGATCATGATTTGCCTCATAATATATGTTCCAATCCCTACAACAGCAACATTCGCACAAGCCCAAAACGCAACATTTGAACCTCAACTTGAGTTGCTAGTGCTGGGACGACGGCCAGCAACATGAGCAAGTAGCAATCGCAGAAGAGAAATAACTTGAGTATTCTTGTGAATCGTGCATTCATTGTCGCTGGTTGTGGGTCCGGAACCCTGCGAGTAAGGTTTGGCTTGCTTGCCAACGCCGTATCTAAACCCTGCTACAAGCTTAAAATATTTTATGAGCGTAGAATGAGTGCAACGCTACCCTGCTACAGGCTTGCAATCTTAGGAGTGTACAACGTGCAGGAAACCGGGTCCTAGATCAAACCCGACAAGCTCGTAGACTATGACCGTTGCAAGCACGCATACACACACAGAGAGAGCCTTGAACTCAAACTCCACGCAAGACTCTGCAGGCCTTCATCAACGTAAGCAAACTACAATCTACAGTCTACCATCGATGGCCCCAAGACCTGTAACCCCAAATCCCAAACCTAAACCCTAGAACCCTAAACACCTAAACCCCAAACCCTAAACCCCTGAACTCCAAACCCCAAACCCTATACCCGGAAACTCCTAAATCTCGAACCCTAAAACCCTAAATTCCTATAAACCCCAAACCCTAAACCCCTAAACTCCTAAACGCTAAACCGTTGAACTCTAAATTGCTAAACTCTAAACCCTAAACCCCTAAACCCCTAGACTCGAAGCTCCCAATGTCCTGAACAGTTTCCTGCTTTTGGGGTGCCGAATCTCTCGCCTCGCGGCTCTTGTTCCTCCGGGCGTTGGCGCCGTGTATGGTTTGGTGTTTAGGGTTTACGGTTTTAGGGCTTAGGGTTTAGGGTTTTGGGGTTTAGGGTTTAGGGTTTTAGGGTTTAGGGTTTCGGGTTTGCGACTTGAAGTCTACGGGTAGGCGTTGGGCTGCAAAATACCGGATTTCGGGCTCTATTTTTGTTCGGTTTTGTTGTCATTGTCTGGCGTTTGACGTGCTTGTACTATGCCTGCTACCATGTCACTAGCCTGCAGCTCTAAGGAACCCCAAACCAAAAGCCCTAAACCCCAAACCCAAGCCCCCCAAACTAGCCCTGACTGAACACAAGACCCCCAACGCTTGTGCACGAAGGACTGCTGCTCAATGGGATTGGCAAAACCATAGTAGTAGAATCTCTACCTTAAGAACCCAAAACCCACTTTTTTGTAGGTTCTTATTATAAACCCTAATATGGGATTTAAAGGGACCCTACAAAAAAGTAGGTTTTGGG
>CAJNJA010012135.1:0-13288 GCA_905231915.1 Symbiodinium necroappetens | reverse complement strand
TGTGTGTGTGTGTTGCAATGCATCCTCGCCAGGCAGGGTCTTCCCGAGGGCCTCGTGTATAATCGCAGCACGGACTGGACCTTCCCTCTGGATCCTCATCGTCAGGCCTGCCGAGTGGGCGGAACGTAGGTTTTTTTTTAAACGCTTCTTTTGGTGTTGGGTGGAGGGGCTTAGTCTTTGTATGATTTGAGGAAGGCAGACCAAGCAGCAAAACAGCAGGGTCAAGTTCAGGATCTGAAGCCGCGCAAACGCTTTACGCCTTTTCGGGGATTCGGAGAAGGGATTCAGCTTTCAGCGTTTCGGCCATGAGTGTGGGCCGTGTGAGCCAGATCCAATCCGACATCGACACCTTGGCAGAGGCGGCAGAGGCTCACCCGATGTCTCCGCTACGACTTGTGCGCTTCTGGCAACGCAGAGACTTATGCAAGGAAACGCACAGGCAATGTGCAGTGACACCCTGTGCCCGTCCGGACCGCCTGCCTCTGCCCAGTTAAACGAAGAGCCAGCCNNACCTCCTAAACCTCCTAAACCCCCTAAACCCCTAAACCCTAAGCCCTAAACCCCTGAACCCCCTAAACCCCTAGACCCCTAGACCCAAAGCCCTAAACCCAAAAATCCATGGCATCAGGACCCTAGGAGCTGACAGCTCGATGTACTTGAAGGGGCCAGGCCCCCAGATGCCCAGGTTCCTTGAAAGTCGCGTCAGAGAGCTCTGGGGAAGACAGGAGAATTTGGGTTTAGGGTTTAGGGTTTAGGGGTTTAGGAGGGTCGACGTGCCATGAAGATGACTCGACTCGCCGGTGTCCCTTTCTGCTGAGGCAGACTGGTGAGAGGCCGGGCACAGACATGTGCGTTGACAGGCTGTCCCGAGGCTATGCTACTTGTAGGCCTGAGAAGCCCCATTGGGCCCCCACCGCAAAGCACAAACAAAACCCTGCGACCCCACTGACCCTGAACTAGAACCCTATACCCCGAAATCCTGAACTTCCTGAACCCGGCGAGTCATTGTCTTGGGAGGATTCTGAAGCTCGTCCAGAAGAGGAAGATGGACGGGTCGCCGCTGGCCACTGACGGATTCGGCTTCTTATTCCTTCGTTTGAGGGTCGAGGATTTAGGGTTTAGGGTTCACGGATATGATAAGCATTGGCATGCTTCGGAAGGTAGTGGCCATGACGATCTAGTGAATCAAACGTGACGATGATATTGGTGTCGGTGGTAGTTAACCATGATGCTGGTGATGATGACGCTGATGATGATGATGATGATGATGATTATGGCGATGCTGATGCCGATGTTGTTTGATGGGCTGGTGAGAGGTGGAAGGCTCATTAGACATGTTTCTGTCTACGGGGTTGGAGCCCAGGAAGCGTTGAGCGCTGCCGGTAAATGAGATCCGTCAGCAAGTTCAAGAAAGGCCACCGAAATGAATAACACTGAGACGTGGTGATGATGATAGTAGCATGAGCGATGGCGATGCCAGCACTCTTAGGATGATCTGGCTCATGCCAATGGTAATTTTAGTAGTGACTATTCGGAACAAGGCAAACTAGAATGATGGGCATAATTTCAGGTTTCAGTACTTCAGCAAACCCCCAACCAACAAGTCACAAAGCTAACCGAACAAACACTAGACCCTGAGGCTAAATCCCGAAACACCAAACCCTCAACCCCCAACGTTGCTTAATTTTGAACGGAAGAGGTGTCTCAAACAACAATCTTGTTTGAGTCGACTTGGAGCTCTGATCCCGCCGGAACCCGCGAGGTTGAATCGGTCGACGTCCACCCCCGACATGGCCTGAGCCGCAGTTGATCACCGACAAGGTTAGGGCTCAGGTGTTCAGGTCTTTTGGGGTTCGGGGGGTTGAGATGTAGGGTTACGGTAGAAGCAGGGGTTGCTGCGGTCTTGCATGGACAGGGCTTCGGCTCGGCGTTTTGGCATTGATTCAGAGGCCTGCCGGTTAAGGTTTAGGATGATCCGGCCTTGGTCCAAGGTCGGACAGTCGAGTGCCGGAGGCAAGCTTGCGGCTTAGTTTCTCCCTCCCCGAGCCGGGAGCGATCCCAGGGACGAGATGCATAGGGTGTATATATATATATATATTTATATTTATTATTATTATTATCATTAGTCTTATTATTCTTATTCTTATTCTTATTCTTATTCTTATTCTTATTCTTATTCTTATTCTTATTCTTATTCTTATTATTATTATTATATATTTTATATATTATATATATTATATATTATATATTATATATATATATTTATTATTATTCTTATTCTTATTCTTATTATTCTTATTCTTATTATTATTATATATTTTTTATTATATATATATTATATTATATTATATATATATGATATATATATATATTATATATACATTATATATATATATTATATTATATATATAATATATATATATATAAGACAATTCATCTTCTCCTGATGCCATGTACAGAAGTCAAATTTATCTAGGTTCTCATGCATTGTTTCTCTGTGTCTCAAGCGTATATTTCTTCCTTAGCCACAAGATCTCGTAGTGTTCTATGAACTTCATCAATCAAACAAATCCCTTAACTTGCAACATTTATCACAACAAGAGTATCGACAATCTGATTTTTAAGTTAGGCAAGACATCGCATTTTACAGGTTTTGAAATAATTGAACTTTTGTAGTTCATTATAAAACATTTAATCTTCACTATATTCACTATATTCTATAACTCTCATATTCACTACCACTCAGTACTCTTAATAGACTAGGGCGTTTTGTCTTAAGCAGTTATTTAAATGATCTCATTATGTAACCAAAAGATGCATTATCAGGCACATCAAATTCATGTTTATTGCTTTCTTCTGTTAACGTTTCATCATGTTCTTCACTTTCTGTTAATGTACTTATATCATTCAGTAACTTCTTATATTGGTCTGTGTTATGTTTTTTTTTTGTAGTTTGTTCTTCGTAGGTTGTAATCTGATCCCATCTTCAATCATTGTAAAAGCATCTTCGTCTATGACTTTTCCATACTTTAAGGTCTTGTAACTTCTTAACATTCTTTTTGTTGTTCTCATGCTAACCAATTAGTTCTTTTAATTTATTATTGTTTGAGGTGTTCCCAGTCAAGGGTTTTTAGGTGTTCCGAATGAAGGTTTCGGGGGCTTAGAAATGAGCGAAAAATCCCTCATTTAGGTGAGGGACAGCGGCAAAAGGAGGGAACAGGTGGACAACCCCCCGATTAGGTGAACAGGCTATTTAGCGTGAGCTAGAGCACCTAATGGGGAACAGCAGCCCCGCGAGTAGATGAACAGGCTATTTAGTGTTAGACAGAGCACCTAATGGAGAACAGACAAAAGGCTAGCAGACAAAAGGGAAAATTACAATTATGCAGAAGATCATTTTCTGAGCAGTGTTTTATGCAGCATGAAAACCAGAAGCGGTAAGAAACTTAATAAACTGGTTATAGATATTTTGAGTATTCATATAACAAAGAAAACCATTCTCAAATGTTTGAAAGAATAAATTGAGGGCGATGCCTAAAACACCGGGATTTTTTTTACCAAATATGATATATTAAAGACGGCAACGAAGGGCATAGCAATTAGAAAAGCATTGAAGCATATGTCAGTAGCACAAAAGCTAATGTTTCAGATGAAACAACCGCCTTCAAACGATATGCCAATTCCGACTCAATATCTAACACAAATCTTGAAGTTTATAGGGGTTTATCACATTTAAAATATCAAGAACCAAGACTCAAGAAGTTTTTAGGTAACAACATTAACCTTCAAATCAGAATTGACGTTGATGCTTCCGTTAACCATCCAGAGACCCCCCCGCGCGCCTTGGGATGCCTCTGGAGCCTGTTAGAGGCCTGGCCCGACCCCCCTCTGGAGCCTGTTAGAGGCCTGGCCCGACCCCCCGTGCGCCTTGGGATGCCTCTGGAGCCTGTTAGAGGGAAGCAGAATATATAAAATAAACAACCCCGAAGAACTGAACACAGCCATTGACAATATGGAATCCGACATAAAAATTAAGGTGGAGAACTCACAGATAAGAAGATCAGGTTACACAATAAACAAGCTTGAAGTTATTGGAATCCATTAGGACAAATACAACCCAACACGAGCGGGTAAACATATTGAATTACCTAAACGGATTTCTGCTAAAAAAGCGTGTGTTAGTATTAAGAACCGTGACGATTATTGTTTCAAATACTGCGTCCAATCTAGATTTTACGAGATAATGTAGAAAGACCACCCCGACTGGATGTATACAACAAGTTAAAAGAACAGGATAATTTAACAAAATGGGATGGTGTAGAATTTCCAGCATCAAACGAAGACATTGACACCTTTGAAGAAATCAACGATAGAGCAATTTCAGTTACTGTTTATGCCATTGACCCCAAGTGCACGATTAGCATTGTAGTTAATTAACAAATTCAAAATCCTTCATGTCATGTTAATTTGTTATTATTAGAAGAGGAGAATACAAACCATTGCGTTTTGATCAATGATTACAGCCGTTTAATGGGAGCACAAACCAACAAGCACAGGGAAAAACTGTTTCATTGTAGATATTGCCGACATGTCGTGGACTGAAAGGAATTCCGAAGCAGACGCTGCCGCTAAGCAAGTGGCGCGAGAACGTTTTTTCTACTCAGCTGTCTATGTTTAAGGCAGACATCGAAAGAGCGGTCTGTATACAAACTCATCTTGTTCGTAATATGGTTTCTAGGGCTCAGACTTCTCTTTTGGCCCTTTTAGATGGGTTTGAACCTCTTGATGGCATTCCTAAGGGTCTTACATTGTCGTCCAAGACGCAGTGCCTATGCAAACCGACCTTTCGACTCAGAACCAAAGCTCCCAGAGTTTGTTCGGGTTACTGTCGTGGGTGTAGTGTAAGTAGGAGTTGCTGAAGTCGAGGAACTTTTCGTCTCCCTTTGTCTCAATGCCCTGCCTATACCTGGGAGCGTAACCCAAACACTCCAGCAGTTGTACTCTGCCTTTGCCCGCCAATTCCGTGCCCCAGGCCAAATTGTTTTCCAATCTTTCGAGTGCGAACGCTTACAAAGTGTGGTCACGGGCAAACGCCCTTTGTCCCAGAATGCTGCCAGTAGTTTGCAAAGTTTCCTCCGATTGCCTGATCGGGGTTGTAAGGTGACTTGGGTTCAGTTGGCACTCGACTTTGTGTCGCGGTACGGATTCCAGCCGGGCTGGCTGTCTGCCTAGATGTTTGCTGGTATACTGGCCTCGCGATTTCGGTCTTATTTTCTGAAGATGTTGAAAGCCAACGATATCCTCATTACGACGGTCAGTCGCTGCAGAAATCTCCGCGTTTTTGGGTTGCCAAATCAGTCTGGTTTCTATGGTTCCGTTTGTTTTGATTCTTTCTATCATCAGATGTTCTTCCTGTGTCAAGCGAATAAGTTTTTCGCGACCAAAACCTTGCTTCCCAATCAGAAGCCCCGAGCCCACTTTAAACCCGACTTCACCAACTTCTGTACCATCCCATCATATTCACCTGCTGCAGGTGTTAATTAAGCTTTTCAAGATTCCGTGTTGTACCTTGCATCGATGCCCGGGAGGCTCAGATCCAGAGTGTTGCAAAAAATGCGGGGGGCATGCTTAAGATATTTGGTGGGCCGGAATCGCCAAGTGAGGGGTGTGCTTAGGATATATGTTGAACCGGAATCGCCAAGCGAGGGGGCATGTTTAAGATATGCGCCCCGCCCAACCCCCCGCTTTCTTAAGCCCTGTGAACATGCTTTAGTGACTGAGCGTCGTACAGTCAAGAACGCTTTTTGGCCATTTGCGATTTCAAGTCAAGGACATGACTCGTATGAGGCCTTGGAAAGTCCGTCCTGAAACCCAACCCTCCCGCTTTTTTTGGACCGCGCAAGCTTGCTTTAAAGAACATCGTGCCATCAAGAACGGATCGACAGACTGAGTGACCGATCGGCGGCGGAACACCAGTAGGCCGAAAGCCATGGAAAATACACCCGAAAAGTTCTCGCATACAGCCTCAGTGGTCGGCATCCCTGTCACTTTTGCAGGTTTTGTATATGGATAGAACCGAACCGAAAATCCAAAAGACTAACCAGAAAAAACCATAAACTTCCAAAGCTAAAAACCTGGACCCAGGCTGGATGCACCATGCAATTTGCATGGTGCATGGAAAGCCTGGTGACGGACAGATGGTCCTGACGTTAGTCGGAAATCTTTGGCGGCACAGAGACATGGGCAAAATCGAGGCCGGTGACGAACGCGAGAAAGCATGGCACGGACCTGCGGGCACGCGGAGATGTCCCGGCCTGACACCCCCTGTCTTGGGCTAAGCCATGAATCGCTAGACCTTACTTCGCGTTTCGCGACAGAACTGAGGTGATCTTATGTGCCAAGGGAAACACCGGGGTCGTGCAAAATCAGGCCTGGACAGCATGACCTAGTATACATATATACATATATAGATATATAGATATATTATATCTACCTCCAGTAGATGGTCACTAGAGATGCTTCTTCACTGTCCTGCTCTGGAATTTGTACGAACACTTACTGTAAGGCTACACGCCGGCCTAAGACCGAGCGACACCTGCTCGGGAGGAACCTGCCTTTCCTGGGCTGCACTCCATCTCGCCTTCACCCCCAAAAAACCGTGGCAACTTTCCAGTGTCTTGCAGTCGTCACATCGTCATTGTCGCACCTATGATGCAGCAGTGGCTGACAGAGAAGCGATCGACCTTGCTTCTGGATGCTTTCATCCGGCTCAACTTGCTGGTTTTCTTGCCACTGTACTCCTCCAAGCTATGGTCACATATGGTCACATCCTGCAGGGGTAGGCCAGCAAGTTGAAGCGTGCGGCGTTCAGGACAATTTCTCGCTTTGTTTCCTGGCTGGCGGCTGGACCTTGGCATGCTGTTCAGAGCCTCTGGCCGAAGTGACAGATGCCATTTGCATTGGTCCTTAACCCTTTGACCCTTCGCACCATCCAGGATGGTCATGGCTTTCATGGGCAGCTTGTTGCCACACGTGTGGTGACAACGGTCCCGTGAGAGGCTGAGCACCCTAAACTCGAAGAACCTCGAAGATATACGACCTCAGACTAGATGTGAGCAAAGTAGTGTCGCGACCTTTTTGCTGTAGCACAGTTTAATCGTCAGCTTAATCAAGGCACTTCATCGCCCATAAGTTCGCCGACGGTCTAGAGGAGCGTTGGAGTACCACCATCCAGTGATAGATTCGATGCTTGAGTTGGGCTTGCAGCAGGAACGTGGTGTACCTGCGGCGCTGGCCAACAGCTTACTCCGATTTGGCTGGCCTCCGCCATCGTGGAATAGGGATGACTCAGGATGACATATTAGTCATATCATGAGTCATGTCAATCTAATCAGAGCCACTACAAAACTTGCTCTGGACTGCACAAGGTCGATATGAGATACAAGAGGGTGAAACTGAACGACATGAAGATGCACAGAGAAAGACACAAAGAAACAAACAATACAACAGAAGAGAGGCACATGCAGATCAGAATTCATCCTAGTCCTAGTTCTTAAAATTTGGATAATCACGAGTATTTTGATGACCACTCATGCCACTCGTAGCGATTGCAGTTTTTGTTTGCTTGCTTGCCTGCTAGCATATTCTGTGTTGCGGCTCTGCTTCAAAGAAGTCCGTCCGTCCGTCTCATGTGGAAGTGTTCGTCGGCATTCAAGCGGCGGCTAGCGGAAGCATCGTTGTCTGAGTACTCGGACAGTTTCAAAGCCCATTTTCAGCAGCGCCTTGGTTTCTGGTCCGAGTTTCCAAAACCACGAAACCAGTTACAAGGGCTGAGCTTCAGGCCTTAGTTGCCATGCTTCTTCGTACCCGTGGTGACGTGCGTGTCAGCGGTGATTCTCCTTTGTCAAAACTCTCTCGTAGGATCATTGGCATTGGCTTTTAAACGTTTGAAGACTCCCACTTTACATGCTGATCTCCGGCGCACTCTGATAGACTGGTTTGTCCAGTTTGGGTGAGCTCCAATCTTAGTCTTGGTGCTTTTCGCCAACAGTCTGGGAGTGACATGGATTCGGCCCACAGGCTAACTTCCATGCTGATTCAGGTGCAGAGAGCCAAGTGGCTCCATGGACAGGCCACGTACAGCACTTGGGGCGACAAACCGGTAGACCGACAACAGATTGCTCCTTTAACTGCTCAAAAGCATGATACTGCCAGTCCGAACAATATTAGACGTCCCCCTTAGCAGCCCCGCGCGTTCTTGGGCCAAAACCTGCCACAAATCGCGAGTTTATGCAGCAGTTGCAGGTAGCACAGCCACATCATGCTCGGGCTTTGGGTTGTCGTGACAGCGCTGCCTGGAGAGTTCGGTGCAGGCTACGACTTCCTTTGAGTTCTCTTAGTCTTAGCCTGTAGCACGCTGCACGACAGCCATGCCCATCGTCGATGCTCGATCTTCTTCCTTTCGAAGTGCACCGTACGCATGACTTCCACTTCGTTCGCTGGTTGGTTGTGTCGATGTGGTTTGCCTTTGAAGATTCGCTCCCGAAGCGCAGCATTGGCGAGGGCATTGGCGAGGGCCGCGAGATGTTGTGCCGCCTATTGGGTTTTCGCTTAGATGGCATCGCCAAGGCTGTCTGTAAGAAAACAAGAGGTCGGCGAAGCTTCCACGAGCAGAGGCGGCCATTCTTTCCCTGTGGCCGTCTCTCGTTACTGTTACGATTTTCCTGTTCAGTTGCTCAAGGTCGTTCATGGTCTTCGGTTCCAACCTTGCCTAAACCGAATGCATCAATGCTGGGCCTTTCGTCCTGACGGTAGTATCCTGGAGACTTTCGGCTTGGTCAGACTTTGTTCTTATTTGTAAGATCGTTGATGAGGATCGCGCATGG
The DNA here is from genome assembly GCA_905231915.1 of Symbiodinium necroappetens. Classification (NCBI taxonomy): domain Eukaryota; class Dinophyceae; order Suessiales; family Symbiodiniaceae; genus Symbiodinium; species Symbiodinium necroappetens. The sequence continues at coordinate 4,403 of CAJNJA010012135.1, read as the reverse complement.
CTGATGTTACTTAGCTGAATGCTGCGATTGTTATGCATGAGGCAAGTTGACACGAGCCTTCGTGTTGTGCTTGTTCGTTGTTACAGTTCGAGCTTGTCGCTCTTCCTCTCTGCTATGTTAATGGCCGCTCTCCCGAACCATGGCCAGCTTGACCATTGCTACGGCTTCCAGTGTGCTTGCCAAAGTGTTGTCGGGCATTGAGTCTCATCTCATTCAGTTCTGATCGCAGAACCTCAGGCAAAACATATAGTTTTAAGTTGCGTACTTGTATAAGCGCTCCAACTGCCAAGATCGTGCTTCTCAACTCAAGTCTTTCAAGTGTTGTGGTGTTCCTGCTGCTGTTGTTCTTCAATGTTGACCGACTCATTCTCTGAAGTGCTACCAACACGAACGCAAGAACGGAGCCTACGAGGTTGAAGGCACGCGAAGTGGGAAGTGTATGTCAACCTGTCGGGGACAGACCCGAAGACCTCCATTACCTATTCACTCTGCATGTTATCTATCAGGAGTTATACCAACTCAAGACGATACATGCAACGGCTGCGAGTAAAATCGTCAGCAAACTGTCTCACAGACATACTTGTTGTAGGTTTCAGCGACAGCAAGAAAGATGTTGCTGCAATGCGATGAGTTTAATGCACTATCCCCTCCAACTTGACTGAGGCAGCGGCTTTCGACTCTGCTCAAAAGGTGTTGTGCCTGGCAAAAAAGGGGCACGATTTGACGTCCGGTGTCTGTTTCCGCCAAAAAGCCGCTCAGGACTTGGAGGCACACTCTGCCAGATTTGGCTGGGACTGCCAGGTGAGGATGCAGTGAGAGTGTTGGCAGAAACAACCGTTTGCTGCGGATCACACGCTGCCTGTGAAGCAGGCCAGCGGCGCTTCGCTCATCGCGGCTGTCTTCTGCACAGATTCTCCTGCTTTGTCAGCACATCTCCTGTAGACCTCGTGCCGATCCGAGTTGTACAACGGCAGCAAGGTCTACACGGCCCATTGTGGCGATGCCAGGTGCTTCCCCTTGCCGCATGTTGAGATGAGACAGATGCTTAGGGCATCATAAGCCCTGAGCCGCCGGATGAATCTGTGCTACGCTTTCGAGAACGATTCTCGCTCTGGAGCAACAAGATTTGCATAAAGTCAGATTGCGTGGTGCCCAACATTTATGTCGTGCACTGGCACAGCCCACCCGCGGCCTAACGTCACTTGACTGCCCAGCGGCCAACTCACTCATGGTCAAGGACTCTGACGCAATCCTGAACAGATACTCGCAACGTGAGACGAGGCCCAGGGCATGAAGCTTGCATTTGCTGTCATCAACAGCATGTATAAGCACAAACAGGTCTCTGATCTGTCAGCGTGCTCGGTTGTTTTGTGCCAAGCAGGGCGGCCAGAGCAAGTCTTCTATCTGCAGGGCCGACTTGCTTTGGGTCCTCGACTCGACCGCACAATCGGACGTGCGAGCTGGAGTTGCACCGACGGGTTCGCCCAGCCAGCCGGCATCCCCAGAGCTAGTGCTGCCCCTGCCCAAAGAACCGGGCCACAACCCAAGCCCCAGCCAACTGTGCCCCGCCACCCCACGTGGTCCGAATGCGGCCGACCCTTGGGCTGCAGCGTGTGACCTTGCTGCCCGCCGCTGTGGGCGAGATGGGACCGGATGCGTTGCTACATTGGCGCACTGATCGCTTGGGAGGACGCATGCCAAGCACTCGATGCGTCCCGCCCAGTCCCCGTCACCACCCTCACTGCCACAGCGTGTCCTGCCGCCGAAGCGTTGCCTGTGCCCGAGCCAACCCACCGAGAACCGGAGGAGGACCATCTGTGGCTGCAGCAGCTTGCCGCGACCACCGGTTCATGCCGGTTCGCGTGGCGCCGGGCGAGCCCGCCGGGGACGGGGACGGGGGCGCGGATCCGAGGCAACTTGCCGCCCTGCTCATCCAAGCACGCAGCGGGAGCGCGCGCATGCCGCCTAAATGAAGCGCGTGCCTTGGGTTCGCATCGCTCGGTGCCGTCAGCTTGCAAACCGAGTGCTGTCAGCGCTCTCATGCTGCAGTCGGCCCCGTACCTTGCGCATTGCCTTGCGTTTTTAAGCGTGCCGTGCAGGCCTGCAGCTCGCAGTGCACGCTTCTGGCCCTGATAGCGAAGTGCGCGGTTGCTCGCGCCTCGCATGCGGTCGGCCAGCGAGCCGCGCATTCCGCCAGCTGAGCTCGACCGGCACCTGGAACTGTTTCGGGCTGGACAATGGACTGACCTCCTCCGGAAGCCGCTCTCGGAGCGCGCAGCGCTGCGATCCAGCGCACGCCGCGCAACATCGCGCAGCGCGCGGGGAACTCTCTGCAGTGGCCCGCTAACGGCTGAACCATACCCTCACTTGAATTCGCCCGGCAAAGCCGCCGCCCTGGCAGCTGCTCGTTGGGTCCGCGCGCTGCACTCCTCGACTGAGACTGCAGATGACTGCGGTGCTTCTTGCAGCTGCAGGGCACGCAGCCGCTTGCCTCTGCGAGCAGGGCTACGACGCTCCCGCCTGGGATTCCCCGAGCCACACGAGTTTGGAATGCGTGAGGCTGGCAGCACCGGGCGACCCTCACCAGTGACAAGCGCATGCTTGAGTTACATTTGGCGCAGCTCGAGCACTGCTACTGTGGCAGGCCGGGTGGCACGCAGCGCGGGCCTTCAACGTTTTCCAAACCTCTGCGGAATTGACGTCGTTTGGCTGACGCGAAGATTGATGTTCCGGTCTCCGGTGACGAACAAGTGGTCCCTGCGGCATGGCTCGCAGCAGGCTGTTCGTGCCGGCATCGTCAGCGCAGGCGCTGCCCGGGCTGGTGCAGGCGTGCATCCCGGTCCAGCTGTTGAAGGCGCAGCTCGACGCAAACGCCGCCAGAACCACCCCGGCGGGCTTGTGCGCAATCGTCGCTGCGGTTGTGCGTTGGCAGCTCCGCGCGTGCTTGGCAGCCGCTACGCACCGAGCTGAAGCCCTGGTCGGAGCACTTGCGTACGACCAGTTTAGCACTCTTGGGGCCTGGGGCCTGGGGCATCCGGAAACAGACGTGTGTGAAAGGAAAGTCCGGGAACAACAAATGAGAAAACGGACCTCATCGAGAAACCCAGAACGGTGGAGTGCGTAGGGGTGAATCTCCCCCACATTCATGAATTTTGAGCCGTTTGTCGCTGTATATCGCACGGGCCGCAACTTCTCGGTGCACGGAACAGAACAGGAGAGGGCTCCAGGCGATCGAAAATCTTTTTGAGAGCGAAATCCAAATTGTGTATGCCAGATTCTCGATTCCGCCCCGCTGATTTCCAGTGACGAACTAAAACCGAAGCAAAAAACGTATTGCCTTACACCAGTATCGAAATAGAGCCATTGTCCATAAATCTCATACTGACCACGGTCACTCTTACTTGTTTGTCCAAAACTCACGTGGCAACCCGTCAGGACCAGCAAGCCTACCATATGTTGAAGCTACGCACAGCTTCAACCACCTCTGAAACCATTGTGTCCTCACATAAGGCGGTAATTGTGGGCCACATGGCGGTCTTATGCATTTTCCGAGCCACGCGGTTGCCAACTGTGGTCGGTTGCAGTCTGGTTTTTCATTTTGCGTTTTGTTCCTTGCATTGCCGCTGTCAGAGGGCGGCGAAAACCAAGCTGTGAGCACTAGATTGCAATCGAGGCACTTTCCAAATGCGTTGTGGGGAATGCCGCTGCGTTTGAGGCCGTGAGACATCTGAAGCGCGCAGGTAGAAAACACGCATGCAGCGTGCCATGGTTTGCAAGTGAAATCTGAGCTGTCCAACTTTATCCTCTCTGCCAACAGTGGCAGCGGAGCTGGCGAAGTCCAGCCTGCTGGTCTGCGAGGCCCACCCGGATCCTCTATGGATGCTTGGCAGGGCAAAGGTTATCAGCATGGGACCTCACGCCTGCCTCGTGGACGGTTGGCTGTTACGACTTCAGGTCTTCGTGGGCAGTTAGTTGACGCCGCCTGTTCCGATAATGCCTTGGACAGGTCCCGCCGATGAGTGCAACTCAACCTCAGGGACCTGTACTTGGGACGTCGGCACCAAAGCCTTCAGAAGCAGCTGCTCGGAAACCAAGTTCTTCTGTGGTTTCCGTAGCAGATCTTTGGAACGGGCATTGGCTCACGACGCAACTGTTGCGCCCAAGGGCGCCGCGCTGTCCATTTGGCCAGTCCCGCCTGAAGTGCCCAAGCTCTCCGCACGCGAAACACCGCGTCTTCGCGAACAGCTCTTCCGGTGTTCCCCGGTGGGTTCCTTGTCCTCGGCTCCGTTGTCTTTGTCTTGAGCCTTTCCTGCCTTTGTCTCGCTTGCCACCTTTGCTAGCTCCCGTTGACTTTCCTTTTTTTTTCCAAGGACCTTATTCCGGCTGCCTAGGGTGCCTGAGCT
>CAJNJA010012134.1:1030-12552 GCA_905231915.1 Symbiodinium necroappetens | reverse complement strand
GTGCTAGGATTTTAGGGTTTAGGGTTTTAGGGTTTTAGGGTTTAGGGTTTTAGAGTTTAGGGTTTTAGGGTTTTAGGGTTTGGGTTTAGGGTTACAGCTCTATCGTTCGGAGGTGTACATGGGCAAGGCGTTTACCTGATCTGTCCTTTTTCTTTGGGAGGTTGCCCCATCAGTGATGCTTTATTGGTCAGACTCGTGCGCTCCTGCGACAGTTGCGATCTCTTCGAAAAGCTGATTTAACCAAGTAAAACCCTAAAGCCCTAAAGCCCTAAAGCCCTAGAGCCCTATAGATCCCTTTAAGGGAACCCTTATAAAACCCTAAAGTGCTGGAGGAGCGATGCATCGTGCTCCGAGCTGATCCCTGGCTTCAATGTCCAGGGACTCCGTGCCCAAGAGGTCTTAGGGGTTTAGGGCTTAGGGGTCGTAGGGTTTTAGGGTTTTAGGGTTTAGGGTTTTAGGATTTTTAGGGTTTTAGGGTTTTAGGGTTTAGGGTTTAGGGTTTAGAGTTTAGAGTTTAGGGATTTAAGGTTTAGGGTTTAGGGTTTCGGGGTGGATTTGTTGGTTGTGATTTCAATGCCAGGTGTCTTGCCGAAGGCACCCACGGGCCAAGGGTTACATCTGGCTTGCGGCTTCATTTCGGAATGTTTGGGGTGTTTTGGCCTAAGCAGTCTATGTACTCTCTTCCTCCAGGTCAGATTACTCTGAGACTCTTAGATTCTGGCTGTGTGTGTGCAAGTCTTGGGATTTGCACTGGAGTAGGCATGCGAGCTCCATGAAGAAATGACCCTGAACCCTAAACCCTAAACCCGAAACCCTAAACCCTAAGTCCTTCTGCCTGCCCCTGAGCCTTCAATCCTTCAGCCGCCTGAACGTCCCAGGCACGTGCGGCCTCCTGCCTTCTCATTCTACACCCAGAGAGCCCAAGATACCCTTTAAAGAAGGAATATACCTTAAATTATAGGGGCCCGAAGATTATGACTTAAAGTATTTTTCCTTAATTAAGGGGTAGTTGGGCTCTCTGGGCACCCCACAAACCCTTAAAACCGGAAATCGATCCGAGCTTTCGAAGTCGCAAGCACTCGGCCTCAGGTGCAGGCAAACGGCTTGGCGCTTGAGTTCGCCGGCGAACAGTTCCAGCAGGACGATCTTCTCTTTGTTTGGCTGGGCCTCCAACATGAGGTTTAGGGTCCAAACCCTTGTCCAGACAAGTACTTCAGCCAACCTCCAAGGACCCCAAAAGAGCACCTGAGCAGCTTACATATTCCTGTCGCGGCATCAAGATGCCGTAATACAGTTCCCAGAGAGCCCAACGCCCCTTGATTAAGGAATTTACCTTAATTTTATCATAGTATGAAGGCCTCTATAGTTTTTGGTATATTCCTTTTTGTTTGAGGGGTATTGGGCTCTCTGGGTTCCTGATGGAAGAATCATCTGGGTCTTTGTTGGATACAATTTTTACATTTTTGCTATAATATAACCCCAATTAAGGATTCAAAAAAGTCACTTTTGGTATGGCCCCCCCCAACAGGGAACCAGATCATGTCACGGCTCTGTTCACGACTTCGGCGGACCTGGCCCGAACCGAAAAGCACCGAAAAGCCGGCGAGGACTGGCGAGTCGTGCTCGCGGCCGTCAAACAGGAGCTGAGCTCAAACAAAAACTTCGGAGGTTTAGGGGTTTCAGGGTTCAGGAGTTTCGGGGATTCAGGTGTAGAGTAGTAGGTTTTGAGACCAGCTGGGTGGGTTCCTGGGTGTCTTTGTGTGTGTTTTCATGCTTGGACCAAGAGAGCCCGATACCCCTTAATTAAGGGATATACCTTAAACCATCATATTAAGGCCCCTATAATTTAAGGTATATTCCCGTATTTACGGGGTAATTGGGCTCTCTTGGAGCTTTTGGGTTGCTGTGGAAGCCCAGATCCGACCAGAGGCGGCCCGAGCCCTCAGAAGGACCCCGTGAAGCCCTGGGGCCCTTAGAGACCACGTGCCGGAATGTGGAACCCAGCCTCAACATACCCAGAGAGCCCAATATACTCCTTACATAAGGATTATATACCTTAAACTACAGGGGCCTCAATATTATGATTTAAGGTATATTCCTTAATTAAGGGGTATTGGGCTCTCTGGGTACCTGTAGTTGGGATAGCGGACCAAGAGAAAAAGCCGAAAGCACAACCGACTCATGCCCTTTAATTAATGAAATCGGAAGTCCTGCACGCCCTAAGCTCCCACTTCAGCATCCTCCAAGGAAGAAGGGAGCTCCTAGGCCCTGTGACCTGCCCCCAGAGAGCCCAACACACCCCTTAATTTTCGGAACATACTGAATATATGCCTTAAAATTTAGGTTTTAGGGTCTAGGATTTCGGGATAACCCTTAGTCAAGGAGCATACCCTTAAATCATAATAGTATTAAGGCCCCCTATAATTTTAAGGTATATATAGAAGTCCCTTATTTGAAGGGGTCTATTAGGCTCTCTAAGCCGGTGATCAGGACGGCGAGGCCCTGCAGTATGCCGCCCCGGAGCTCCGCGCCGATAAGGAGGTGGAAATCCCGGGGGTTCTCGGGAAAAAAACTTCGGGTTTTGTTCCCAGAGACAGCCCAAGTAACCCCTGTAATTAAGGAATATATACTACGGAAGATATACCCTAAATCATATAATATGAAGGCCCCGGAGAATCTTCGGGTTTTGTTCCCAGAGACAGCCCAAGTAACCCCCTGTAATCAAGGAATATTTTCCCTAAATCATATGAGATTAAGGCCCCCCTATAGTTTAAGGTATAGTCATTCCTTATTTACGGGGTATATATCGGGCTCTCTGGGTTCGGGTTGAAGGACTTGAGGGTTTGGGAAGTTTCCTAAACCCTAAACCCTAAACCCTGGCCCATGGTTTCTTCTGGAGTCGCAGCCGCTCGCGGCCAAAGGACCGGCCTTCTTTTAAGGGTTTAGGGTTTAAGGGTTTAGGGGTTTAGGGGTTTAGGGTTTAAGGGTTCGAGGGTTTAAGGGTTTAGGGTTTAAGGGTTTGAGGGTTTGAGGGTTTAAGGGTTTAGGGTTTAGGGGGATGAGGGTTTAGGGTTTAAGGGTTTGAGGGTTTAAGGGTTTAGGGTGTAGGGTTCACCTGCGCGCCTCTCCCTTTGCGATCTCCTGCGACTGGAGCTTCCCTGAAGTGTTCTGCCGGACTTGTGCCAAGTCACCCGAGAGAAGAGTTTGTCAGATGACTTCCTCCACCTAAACCCTAAACCCCAAAACACACCGCGCGATTCGTCAAGCTCCGGAGCGCCACAGTGTAAAATAGGGGCCGCAAAAATCGACACGAGTTTTTGGGGCACTCGGATTTAGTGGTTAGGTAGCGTACCATAAATTAGCAACGCACCCTCAGAAACAGTTGGTGGTTATCGAGTCGCCTATACTAGGATGTAACAATACATTCAATTGGGTGCCACGGGCAGATGCCGCCGGCATGGGATTGTGGAAAGACTTCGACTTGACTCGAAAATCTGCACTGCCCAGCGACTCCAAAGCCCTTACAGTTATTATAAGGAATAATTATACACCATTTAAAAGACTAATAAGCACAGTAAGTAAGGTTTAAGGTATGTTCCCTTACTTGAGCGGTTTTGGGGTCTCTGAGAAATGCGCAGCACAAGCTGCAGAATCGCTGTGGGTGCAGGCCGGACCGGCCGGACGAGCCTTATGCAAATAGCAACCAAGTCCTTGAATTCATGACGTGAGGTTTCAATAAAATCTGAACCCTAAACCCTAAACCCTAAAGAGAGCCTACACCACAAGCCCCAAAACCTCAAAAAAACAAACCCAAAACACTTCAACCGGAAATCCCAAGTCCCTACACTCTACGCACACACACACACGCACACGAATTCCGAAGGTTACCCTAAACCCTATCATCCCTAAACCCTAAACCCTAATCCCTAATCCCTAAACCCTATAAACCCTAATCCCGAAACCCTATAAACCCTAAACCCTAAACCCTAATCCCTAAAATCCCCAAACCCTAAACCTAAACCCTAATCCCTATAATCCCTAAACCCTATAAACCCTAATCCCTAAACCCTAATCGCTAAACCCTATACCCTATAAGCCCTAAACCCTGGTCTCCAGATTCTGAACTCGTTTAAAACCGGGCAACCGCCACGTAGATGTAGCTGCCCTGTTCAGGGCCAGGTCCCATGGCAACGTCCTCTCCCAGAGACTCTTCGTGTTTAGGGGTTTAGGGTTTTAGGGTTTAGGGTTTTTGGGGTTCAGTTTTTCGGGTTTAGGGCTTTAAGGTTCCCAGAGACTCCAGTATTCCTTAATTAAGGAATACCCATAGGCTCCATAGTAGTTCCTTTCATGGATTATGTTTAGAATCCTATAAGGAAACCCAAACAGGAACTGCCATGGATCCTATGGGTATACCTTAGATCTCATTAGGGTTCCTATGATAATTTAAGGTATGTTCCTTAATCAAGGGATAATGGAGTTTCCGGGTTCAGGGCAGCCGGATGCTTGGGGCCTTCAGGGCTGAGTATGTGAGGTTTAGGTTTTATTAGGGCTTAGTATTTAGGGCTTAGGGTTTTAATTTAGGGTTCAGGGTTTAGGGTTTAGGGGCTAAGGGGTTGAGGGAGTTTGGGGCGTACGGCTTAGGGCTCAGGGTTCTCGGTTCTCCTTTCCTAAACGAAAGACGTAAGAAAGCTGTGCATCTCTTCGGTGACGTAGTCTTCGGTAGCTCAAAGCACATCCAGCTTGAGTGTTTTGTTAGCATTAGAAGCTCTGGCAAACCCTCAACATACTCCGTACGTATAAAAACCCTACCGAGGGAGGCCCTCCCCTTGCGCCTCAAACGTGGAGACAAGAACAGATAAGGCCAAAATCTACTTCTGACCGCAAACTCCTAAGGGGGCCTCAGCAGTTTGAAAGCCTATTGAGGAATGGTAGAGTATAACTTGGCTGAGTTCTGAACCCCTCCGAAAAGGTCAAACATTTAGCCTCCTTATTAGTAGTTAATATAGAAACCCCTAAAGGGCCAAGTCTTAAGAGCCAGCCAAAAGGGAAGGACCCCTAAACCCTAGACCCAAAACCCTAAACACTAATGTTGGTAATTTGTCGCCTCTCGTGCCCCCCACTCTGGTCACAGCCTGGGGCCCCACTCGCGCTATAGGAGAAGAGCGTTTGTTGGTGGACATCGTGGATTCCAAGCCGAAGGGCACAAGACTCGCCAACGATGCTGTGATGGAGCAGCTTCTCTTCACACTCGCGTTGCATCCGGATCACTCAGCTGTGCGCACCTACTCGTCGTTGGGTATCCTCATGGTGGTCAGCTCAAGTGCCTTCCATCACGCTCGGGTAGAATGAGGCGAAGTCTGTCACTGACACATTCAGGTGAACTCCGGGCGCAGGTGGCGCGACTTTGGCTCCATAGCCTCTCATGTCACTGTCACATTGTCCGTTGCACGGCCATCTGGACCCATTGCAGCAGAGCTGCGATATGATTCGACTAGCCACCATTGTTCCCCCATAAACTCCGAAGCACTAACTAAACCCTGTGATGAGGTCACTTACAGTCTGAAACTTCGCTTTGGTTGAGGGGGAAGGAGTTCTTCGTTGAGAAAGAAACAACAACCAGGATAGGGATATCCCATACAACCCCCCCCCCCCTTATAATCAAGCGTTAAAAAGGTAGGGATGTCCCGGCAAACTGCTTATGGTTATGTCTTGTTTTTTGTTGTTTTGCGGGGGGGGGGGGGCATCGAGTTTAGGATTTCAGAGTTCAGCCGCGTCCTCCCAGTCATTGGCCCACTCGACGTTCACGACCTGGAGTTCGACGGAAGGCCCCCTAAAACCCTAAACCCTAAAAACCTCAACCCTTAAACCCCAAAACCCTAAAAACCCCAAAACCCTAAACCCCCTTTTAACAAGGCCACTTACTAACTCCAAAATCCTAAAGCCGATCTGGTCCCTAAAGAACCTACCTTTTTGGGGTTCCCTTTCTTTTAATAGTTTCTTTATCTAAGTCCTTAAAAAAGGAAGGTTCTTTGGGGTTAAGGTAATCCCTAAACCCTTACTATTATAATGTTTGCTGTCTGCTGTTGTACTACGGTCCATTCCCTGAGCACCAGGTGCAGCGTCTTCAAACTCCAGATATTTGGAAGATGAGGGATGATTCGTGCTGGGATTGCTACTACCCAAAACTCTAAACTGTAAACCCTTATCGGCATCTAAAACCCTAAACCCTAAAACCCTAAACCCTAAAACCCTAAGCCCTAAAGCCTAAACCCTATTCCAACTCTCTGCCTTCTACCGTACATGAAGCTCCCCACTTTCACGATGAAGCCGAAACCGCCCCCTCAACCTACCTATAGTACCTACAGTACTTAAAGTTTCCATTCTGGCTCCTTTCTTTGCTTAACCTATTTTTTAGTTAGGAGCCGATAACTCGGGTCCTTTTAGGATACTTTTTGTCTTATAAGGGTGCCGTGCTATTTGGGGGACCTAGAAAGGCACACTAATTTAGAGAACTACCTAATTTCATGAAGCCTTCCCCCGCTCTGCGAAATTACTAGAGGTCGAATAAACCTTAACAAACAGGAAATTCGCAGCCCACCATACCCTGTTAAAGCCCAGATACCCAACAGCAGGTAATGCATTGCCCATGCTCGATCCCCAAAGACACCCCATCCTTAAACAGAAACTGTTCAGGGTTTAGGGTTTAGAAATGGCTCCGTATACTTGGAGCCTGGTGCAACTTGATCTCTTTAGCCATGGCGTGGGGTCACACAGCATATACTTTGGTGCTGTAAAGTGTCGAAAGACAAGCCCTTCTGAGGCTCAAGTGTATGCTAAATGTGGGTTAGGGTTTAGGGTTTAGGGTTTTAGGGTTAGGGTTTCGGGTTTTTAGGTTTAGGGTTGGACACATGGAACCTTACTTACAGCCGAAACCCTGAACACCTATTAGCAGTCTCACAATGCCCTCGTAAGAACCCCTGGAAAACCTGCATGAAAACTATAGCAAACCGTCTTAAACCCCTAAACCCTAAACCCTAAACCGTAGCTCGGGTTGTATGGGGCTCGAGGTTGCAGGGGCTGGGGTTTACCGAGCGCAGACATGCACACTATGGGCCTCCGAAGCACCGCGGAAAAAAAAGCTTCGTTTACGTATATCGTGGCGTGTTTCCCTTAAACCCTAAACCCTAAGCCCTAAACCCTACAACCCTGAAACCCTAAACCCCTAAACCCTAAAGCCCTAAAGCCCTAAAACCCTAAACCCTAAAACCCCTAAAACCCTGTAAACCCCTAAACCGTCATGCCGTCCGCGGCCTTGATCCGGGCCAATTCGTCGCCTCTCAAGTTGATGGCGTAGAGCATGGGCCTTTGCCAAGACCACCATGTGAGGATCCAAAGGATCGGGGTTTTAGGGTTTAGGGATTAGGGCTTTTAGGGTTTAGGGTTTAGGGTTTAGGGCTCAGGGTTTAGGGTTTAGGGCTTATAAGGTTTAGGGATTAGGGTTTAGGGGGGTAGACGGGGTAACGTTGGGTTCCAGGGCCTGCATGAGATTTAGCCGTTCGGTGGCTCGCAGTGTGTACCTTATCCTGCGGGTTCTGTTCTTTCCTTGCACTTCCCGGACCTAGGTGTATAATGAGGATTTAGGGCTTAGGGCTTGAGAGGTTGGGGTTTAGGATGGTATAGGCATTGCAGCGTTTAGATCAGGGAGGGTGGGGAGCGAAGGGACGCCGAATCGTTCACGGCTGACTTGCCGCAGCTTAACCCCCGATGGTCCAAGTACTCAGATGGTACGGCGGGCACATTGCTTGGAGGTTCATGGGACCTAATAAGTACAGTTATAAGTTATAAGTACCTTAATTGAGGTTTTAAGTACGTATAAATACAGTTACGTTCGTTACTAAGTCCCAGGAACCTTTAAGCGCTATAGTTCATAACTACTGTTGATGGTAAAAATCCTGCATTACCTTAAGGACCCTAAACTACGGGAATTATGGTATATTTCCTACTATGGGTAATGCAGGATTTATATCACCAGCCGTATGAATAAAGAGGCACATTGGTCGCTCAGACTTGAATTTGAATCCCAGGGGTTCTGTGCTTCTGTAGCTCCGTCTTTCCTGGTGAGCCAGTCACTAACCCTAGGGCTCCAAAAACCCCAAAGTAGGTATTCAAGCAGCTTACTTTTGTTGCCCAGAACTCGGGCAACCAGCAGAAACTAACTTAGACTTGGAGGTTGCCCATAGGCCCCTAAGTAGTTATCCGGTTCATGGCTTACATTTAGAATCCTCTAGGGTAATCCCAGCAAGGAACACTTAGGGGCCTATATGGGTAGAGGTTCATGCAGGGCTGAGGGAGTCGAGGGTCTGCAGGATTGCGCAAGGTCCTCTGGGCAGTTGTGTCTCGATGTTTCAGGGTTTAGGGTTTTGGGTTTAGGGGTTAGGGTTTAGGGGTTAAGGGTTTAGGGTTTTAGGGTTTTAGGGTTTAGGATTTAGGGGTTTAGGGTTTAGGGGATGTTTCCAGACGCTAAGTCTAAGGCCTGCATGCTGTGGGATTCCCGGCTTACCGGGCCGAGAGGTTCGGGCTCGGTGACTGCGTCGCCCCCCACAGACGAAGACCTTCTACAAGGCTCCTATAACGGTAACTACCCACCTGAAAATGTCCTAGACTTAAATCCCCAACCCCATGCCCGTAGACCCCAAAGCGCCAAGCCCCCAAACTCCTAAACCCTACCACCCCTTTACTTAGGCCTAAATCATAATCAGCCCTAAACCCTATGACTGTGACCCCACTTGCCGGAAGCCCGAAAGACCAAACGCAGATGGGGCTTCGGGGTTCCGGGTTTTGGGGCTAAGGGTTTTAGGCTTCAGGGTTTAAGACTAGAGTTTAAGGTTACGGGTTTAGGATTTAACGCTTCAGGCCTTTAGGTAACTAAGAGTATATGGGGTTCTAGGGTTGTCATTTTTGTTGTTCAGGGTGTTTGAGGTGGGGGGCTGGGGATGACTTCGTTGGACTTGGAGCTTCGGGTCTGTGAGGGTGCGAAAGCTATCTCTCAAACGCCAAGGAACCCGTCTCCGGAGTCGTTGTTAATCCAGTAGACCTCAGCTTTTGGTGTTTGGGGCTTGGGGGTTAGGGCCAATGGTTGAGGGAGACACAGGGCTTCAGCTTTGATTCGATGGCGTGGAGTACTTGGGATGAAGTCATTGGGGGGTTTATCCTCATGCTACTGCGAAATTTGTGCCGGGTCCAATGGCTTACCTGTTCAGGGTATTTTAAGGGGTTTGGATTTACGGCTGAGGACAAATCTAGTGGTGTTTGCATGGACCCGATTGCGTCGTGCATAGTGGGAAGAGGAAATAAGCTGCACAGCATTGTGTGGGAATGCACGTAATGTCATCGTAGTGCAGCGGACGAAAAACCTGCGAACCTGAACCGTACAGGATCCAATTACCACAATGGCATCGGAAGGGTATCGGAAGGCCGTCTGCACTTCAAGAAACACTGCTTTGCAAGACGATTCCACCAAAGCGAACCTTGAAGTAGGCATTGGGCTTGCCGCTTTAGGGTTTAGGGGTCGAGGGGTTCATTTTCAAGTCTTTTGGCTTACCGGCGGCCAGGTTGCGCCCAAGTACTCAACTCAGAAATGATTTTCAGGCGAATGCCAAAATTATGCATCTGGGCACGAGGACGAGGACTATACTCACCGCCTTTTTCCAGATCTTCTGAGGCAGACTTCGGAGGAACGTTGTGGATGCGGTTGCAGTACCGTCGGTTCAGAGGACAGGTTCAGATTCACAACTAGTGAACCCTACACCCCTAAGACACAAAACCCCTAAACCCCGAAACCCCTAAACCCCTAGCACCCTAATCCCCTAAACCCCAAAACTCTCAACCCCCAAACTCCTAAACTACTAAACCCCCAACCCTACATCACTGTTCCGCGAGCCTGAATTCCTAAGCCCTGAGCCATTAAGCCTAAGACAAGGTTGTGTGCTTAGGTTTTAGGGTTTTGGGTTTAGGGGCAGTCAGAGCTCAGAATGCACAAAGCAACGCTTTAAGAGCACCGTCAGGATTCTAGGCCAACAGGAGATACCGTTTAGGGTTTAGAGTTTCCGTGCCATCAAAAGCCACACGATCAGCCCACGCCCCAAACCCGAAGGCCAAAACCGGAAAGACAAAAGAACAAACCTCTCATTGACTCATAGACCACAACCAACAGTTTTCTCCAGCACCCCCCAACTCCCCAACTACCCTCTATTATACCCTAAATACCCACTATTGAAGACCACAAGGGCTCTATTAAAGGGTACTTGGGGGGTGCGGGCGGTAGTGCAAATCAGGCACGTCTTCCTTCAATCTGCTGGCTGCCAGCCCAGAGCACTCGTTTATGTCTGTCGACCACACCTGTGATTCTGTTGATGATAAAAAAAATCCTGCATTACCTTAAGGACCCTAAACTATGGGGATTATGGTAATAGTCCTTACTATGGGTAATGCAGGATTTATATCATCAACCGCAGGAAGTAGGATCTCGGGACCCGAAACCCAAAATCCTAAACTGCCCCTACCTGTAACAGTCTATATCAGGGTGGGTATGATTAGAGCATAAGAGTCATAAGAGTCGGGGCAGTACACAACCCAAGCCCAAAACCCTAAAAGGTTATGGGGCGCGGTGGGAGACGGCTTGGGTCTTACGGACAGTTCCCATCTGGCGCTCGAAGATCTGCAGAATCTTCGCAGCACTTGTGCCTGCGCTCTATAAGGTGTTCGACTCCGCGGGTATGTGTGTCTACATGTTTATACACATATCTAGCAGCTGGGAATCGAAATTCCAAGCCCAAAGAAATTACAAGCCCGAAGACTGTGAACCCTCTGAACTAGTTTTGCCCCAACAGAGCCGGCGATGGCACCAACGATGAAACCTAAGAAAAACGAGTGAAACCCACTGGACACCCCATAAACCCTCCCCCATCTAACAGGGAATCAACGCTTTGTGATGCTTTGTGGCTAAGATATAAGCTCACCGAGTGGCTTTGCCCTTCCATTCGGCGCCCCCGGTGGCCGGGCAAACGTTGGCAATGCGAGGTTCGATCGGCACCAGGGCGCCCTTTGGTCCGGGTCCTGTAGGTTAAACGTTGCAGGGTCTAGAGCTTAGCGGTTATGTAGCACGCAGTAACTTCTGCAGTTTCCCTGCGTTTCATGCAATTATCAAGCTCACGGTAGATCGCTGATTGACAAGCCCGACGTCCTTCGTAAGGGTGACCCTAGGGATCCCGCGAACATGGCGGGAGCCTTCGAGTAAGAAGTCAGCAACCTAACAAGTATCATTTCCGTGATAGTCACAATTCACGATTGCATAAACCCTAAGCCCTTAATCCTAAATCCTAAACACCAAACCCTAAACCCTAAGCCCTAATCGAAGCCCGCAGATGACCGAGACTAGCCATGACAACCCTGCAAGACCTGGGACCCCAACTGAATGGCCGTGCAGTAATGTAGGGGCCTAAATAATTAGAATAGTTTTTTTT
>CAJNJA010012132.1:0-10308 GCA_905231915.1 Symbiodinium necroappetens | reverse complement strand
GCACGGCGCCCAACTCGCGATCGACGCAAAGATCGTCAGCCCGGTCACCCGAACCGGTACCGCGCGGCCTGGCGCGGATACCCGCCCCGCAGCCCCCGTGCAGGGACGCAGCCAGACGCAAGCGGCGCCAAACCTGCCCCGAGCACTGGGACCGCATGGATGGTTTCAAAAAGGTGCGTGACAAAAAAACATTCCGAATCTCCCTTTGCCATTCAAGCATTACAACTCCTTTCCGCAGATTGAAGCCAACTGTCAATCCAAGCGCGAGGCCTCCCCGTGACGTCCCCGTGTTGATGAAATGCTGCTGATGCTGTCAGTAGGACAAGAGTGGTCAATCATTTTTTCTCCGAGTTTCAGAGCCTGCCCCCGTGGATGCTATGGCGTTACGGCGTCACGGATGTTACTCGACTATCATTGTTATCATGATGCCTATAGAAGGCCGTGACAATCCGCTGTGTTATGGAGAAGGTGATGGGGCGCTCACTACAAGGCCTTGTAAAATTTGACACCGGCAAGATCAATGGTAGATGAAACAGAGACGCCCGGAGGTCGCTCGTCGCTACGCGCAAGCACTCGCTCTTGGCGGCGGGTCGACTGCGCCTTGCCTGCGGGCAGCTGCGGCAGCGGGTGACAGGTTGCTCGCCGAAGGGTGGAGTGCGCGCCCGGAGTGGGATGACTTGCTCCACGGGGCGCGGCCGTCCCCTACGCACACTGAGCCCTCAGAGCCTGGAAGTTGGCCTCATGGCTGGCAGAAGCAGGCAGCTCGCGTACTCAACACGTCCTACCGCGAGCGCCTCCTCAGCGGCTTGTCGCCGAGTTCCCGAGCTCTGCTGCGCTCCCAGGCGGGCGCGCATGCGGGTGAGTGGTTGCGAGCCATCCCCACGGACGAGGGCACACAGCCTGCCGTTGGATATGCAAGTCGCTCTCCGGCGACGCCTCGCCTTCGCTTGCCGCTACCCTTGGCGTCGGCCTGTTGCGGTGGACATGGCGAGCCAGGCTGCCGAGCCGTGGTGGACCAGCTGGGTGACCATCGCGCCGCCTACGCCCGGAGTGGGCTGCTAGCCAGGCGGGCTCCCATACTCGAGCGCGCATGGGTCCGCGTGGCGCGGGAAGCCGTCGCCGCCGAAGGGCGGGTGGTCCCCCAACAATGGCTGGCGCGGATCACCGCGCCGGGCGTAGCCCCAGATGACCGGCGCCGACTCGACATCGTCATATATGGCGCGACTCGGCGCGGCGAGGCACTCTGCTGCGATGTGACCCTGGTTTCGCCGCTGCGGGCAGATGGGCGCCCGCAACCGCCTCGTCAGATAGGGATGGGGCTCCAATCGACGTCGCGAGGCGGCGCAAACAACGGCGCTACCCTGAACTGGCCGGCCCTGGCCCGCAACGCCTCGTCGTCCTGGCTGCGGAGGTCGGGGGGGGATGGGGGAGGAGGCGCACGACCTCGTCCGCAGCCTCGCGCAGCAGCGATCCCTACGCGCGCCGCGGGCGCTGCGAGCTGCTGCCCGCGCGGGGTGGGAGCGCCGGTGGTGGGGGCAGCTCGGCTGCGCGTTGCAGCGCGCCTTGGCCTCGACGCTGCTGGGCGGCTCCTGGCGCGCACCGGCGCAGCCTACCGGCGACGAGCGCACGCCGCTCGGGTGGGTCCTGGAGCTCGCCGAGGCGGAGCAGCCCTCCAGGCTACCCTTGCGCGCGTGATGTGCGCTGCGCCTGACTTCTCCGACGCTGGGACCGCGGATGCAGCTCGTAAAAGTGCGCGAAGAAAAAAAAAGAAACTTGCCGCACATCCCACACACCGACATACTGATGACCAAAACGGGGGGTAACATTTGCCCAACCGCCGAATCCTTTCCAAATGGGAGGGAACCACCTTTTTGCTTGTAGAAGGACCGTTTCAGAAGCGAATTACCCTACCCCATTTTATGAGGCTATTCTCGAGCGGGATCCCGTGTGATCGCTACTGCGTGACGCTCATGTAGGTCGACATCGCGTGGCAAACCGAATGTTGGGTTTGCTTTCGATGCCCGTTTGCTCACATATCGCGGCCACTCGCCTTGGGGCCCGAGCCCCCTTCTGCACCACGTGCACCTCTTGCCAGTGGTCCGGCCCCAGCACCCGAACGGCCATTTTATGGGCTGAGTAAGCATTGGGATTCAGAATGTATGGGCAGACTGTGGGTTTCAAACCAATTCTGATCACACGAGACCATTCCTCCACAAAATCGGGTGGGTGACGTCCACCCATGGTGCACACGGGACCACTTCTTTATAAAATGGGGATGGCGGGGGGTGACGTCCAAAACTCATGTTCAGGGGGGTTACCCTTACCCCCGCATTTGATAAGGACCCGGCACCAGGAGACGGTTCGAGGAGGCTGACCGGGCAAGCAGCCTTGGCGGGCACAACAAGTTCCGGCGTGACGTCACGTCGTGGTCCGTGGTGGTGAATCGGGTGGAAGCCCTACCGCGGACAGCAGCGAGGAGGGGATATGTACGTGGGGCAGTGTGTCACCCCAGTGAGGCGGCGTCGACATGACGGGCTAAAAGCAGTAACTTACAAAAGAGGCTGCCAACCACAGCGTTGCTCGCTCTTCTCTTTGCGGTCTGGACGAACAATGGGTCACCGGGAAATATGCAGAAGAAACGTGCTAAAGCCGACCAGACAGCAACGAAAATCAAATTCAGCCGGCTGTTGGACAGCCGCTGGATCGAGGCTTTCTTATTCATGCACCGGGTCAGGGGTAGAGTCTCACACCGAGCAGCGCAACCGCCTCGGCCGAGGATCACGACAACCACCGCCGAGCATGGAAGGGCACAAGACCGACCCGCCACCGCCCCGAAGACCAGCGAAGGGGGGCATGTAAAGGGGGGCTCTGCCACAGTTAGGACCGAATCCATGTCAAATTCAAGCCTTCGTGTGGTTCTCGAATCCGGAGGCTCTTTTGCCAACTTCTTCAAGTCCCTTTTTCGAGCAGTTAGCCCTCCAGTCGAGAAGATTCCGGTGAACTCTTTTTTCAAAACGCTGTGAGCTGGTTGTATCTACGGCGTCCTCCCTGGGCCCCAGCTCATGTATTGTTGGGGCGGACTCCTTCCAAAGCACTGTGGTTCGGATTCTGAGTGGCCAGATTACGCCGTGGAAAAACAAAAATCGTACTATGGGGCGAGGGGCCAGCAAGATGGAGAGCATCGAGCGGACCCTCTCCTTCCTCAGTAGCATGCAGAGTCACCCAGAAAGTTTGTCAGCAACTACAGGTGGAGTGACTCCTCCTTCGCCAAGCACACTTTGGCCTGTATCAGGTTATGGCCATCTCTTTTGAAGGAGGACTTGCTCTGCCCCAGAGATGTGCATACGATGAAATTGTGCATGATATGACCTGTGGAGCAGGTCTAAGCCCCAGCACAACGATCCTTGTTGCTGTTGTGGCATGGAGCTAGTGATTGGCCAGCGGAGCAGGTCAATCAATGAGGAGTGTGGAAATCCTCTGTCCGCCGTTGCTTGTGCAGTGATGTCAAGCTCACAATCCCGCGAAAGAGTGATGTCCTGCATATGTAAGCATGCTTCATGCTTGAAAGCACTGGTTAAGTCCAGCTAGGAAGTGGTGAGCCTTGTACAACTTTGATAGCTTCCGAAGCTTTGATGTGTTGCCCTTGGTGTAAAAACGGGTCCCAATTGGTTCGGCCATGTGTGCGACTTCGTGGTGAAGAACAATGGCCCAAAGATCTCAGGCTCCCAGGAGGCCCTGCCTGACAGTCGTCCCGACCGTCGTCACAATGCTGTTTTGTGCTTCCCTTTTGTTATGCTCTAACATACCCCCATATTAGGGCCCACTATTAGACCCTGCAAGCCGAAGCTGAAATTTGAAATCTCTGGCTCTCTTGGAAGAAACGGCTGTCCGAGGCTGGTGCTGAAAGGCTTGACACTTGCAAGGTGCGACTTTATGACAACATCAAACTCCATGCCAGATTGGGCTACTTTTTTTGCTGAATGGCGACGCAGCTAAAAGGATGTATGACATTGCGTTTTGGCTCAAAAAAAACTAGCTGCCCGCCATCACCTAGTGGTGGGGGACAGGCGCGGACAAATCGCCTTGCGTGGTTGCAGGGTTGAAAGCATCGCTTGCCGACATCGGCACTCAGGCTATGCAAAGTACGCCCCTGACGTCCCAGAGGCGGGACGTCGCAGAAGACAGAACTCTGCCAGAAGTTTCCGGAAAGAACTTCGAAGACCAAAGCTTTCCGGGCAGGCTTAGCATGCAGAGGGCGTCGCAGGTCCGGGGTTTTTGTGCCCCTAGCTGCTAGCTATTGGGAGCATGTGATGGCAAGGTGGGGCCCGCACCCGGGGATGCGATGATGCATACCCCCGTGACAGAGCGAGCGCTCAAGAAGCAGGCTCGATTTGGCTAGGTCGTGAACATGGCCAAGAGCAGAACACATCTTCCAGGTGGAATCCCCAAGCACACCGCTCGGTCACGGCATTTTGACTGCACAGATAAGCGCCGGTTTGGAGATGTTATGAGATGTCCTATCTATCCCGATGCATTTCGTTGTACCCAGGTCTCGCCAATGCTCCGACACCTGGTGTGTCCACACCAGAAGTTACGACGCCCTTCGGCATATCAATTAGATGAACGTGCGGGGAGCGGGAGCCCCTTGCGGAAGAGCCGTGAAGGCCTTGCCTTGCGCGTGCTGCTGTCCAGCAAGGTTAGCACCAAAGCCATGCCGGGCATATCCTAGTTCTCCTGGAGGCCGCCGTGCTGACTCAACCTCCCGTTTGCCGCATTTGATCGCTAGGCTTTAGCTTGCCAGATGACCCGGAATGCAGCCAGGACTCTGTTCGTCCACTGGTGTATGTCGAGTTGCTTCCATGTCGCCCGACTGCAGGAATTGCGAGAGGTTCTTCGTGGTGGAGAGGCTCCACGAACCTTGCGATTGCATTGCTGCTTGCATTGCGTTCGCACCAGAGCTGTTGCGAGATTCAGGCCCACCGGCGCATACTTGACCACGGGAAAGACATCCTGCAACTTGGCCATCTGTTCGTGTGCTGCAAGCAATTTCTCGTTACCGTTGCAGCTCTTGTGTTCCTGAGGCAGTCTGCATCCGGCAGTGGCCTCGGATCAACACAGATAGTCTCCGCTTGTGGACTCCAGAAGGAGGCTGATGTTGAAACTGCTGTGAACCGGCTGCTGGTTCTCCAGACGTCAAGGTTCCATGTGTTACTCTGGAACCGCACCCTACGCCCTAATCCCTTAAGGCACTAGTGTGGTGCTGAAGCACGTGTTTTCGGATGGTTTCTGTTCGTTTCCGGCCTGACACCTGCAGACTGCTTCTCCCCTTCATGATGTGTCGCCAGTGCGTGCTGCTCAGTGTTGAGGTGAAGCCCAGGTTGATCACAACCGTCCATTGAGCTCAATCAGCACAAGCTGTGATCTCAACTTCTCAACTGAAGACGAGCTTCTTGTTTCTCGTGCTCTCAGTTCGTGGGAACAATCCTCAGGTGCTGGGCCAACTCCAAGCCTGCTGCTTGAATCATGGTGCTGTGTTTTCGTTCCGAGAGCAATAACACCCAATTAGGCCCCGACGGCCGGACGAGCCCGAACTTCGCTCCAGCCGTAGCAGTTGGCACTCGTCGAAATGCAGCATCCCTGGAGTTTACGGCAATGGGCGATGAGGATGCTGTTGCAACTCTGCTGGGAATTTGTAAACGGACCCAGGCTCCAAGTAAGGCTCGAACGCTGCAAAACAGCAGCGAGGGCTTCGCGCGAGATTCCAAGGTGGGTAAGCTCAATGTTCCCTTTGCATGTCCTTTTGCTGGCTTCTGTGATTTCGTGCGTTTTTCGATGGTTCTGCTGCGGGAGCCGCCGTGCAGCTGTGCAGCAGGATCTCGCTTGACATGATTGTCATGAGGTGTAGCCGACATAGGTGAGAGCATCTTTCCTGCTCCAGGCCTTCCCAACACAAGTTCGGAAAGTTTTCGTAGGCGGCATTCCCCAGGAGAGCTTGCGAGTGTGCTCTAGAACCTAGAATCAACCTTTAACCGCGGGCCCTCAAGAAGCAACGCAGCAGGACATGCAACAGGAGGATTTGCTCAAGCTGTTCAGTGAGATAGTCGTGACCTCAGTAAAGGTATGTCTCAGTTGCAATGCTTGACTCTTCGAAGCCAAGGCTCCAGTCAAGAAGGCCTGGGTTCAGTCGCAAGCTCGGTTGAGCTCAATGGGTCGTCTGAGTTCAATTTTCCAGACTTGCAAACGAGGCGATACAGGGACGCCACGAAGGTGAAATCTCCAACTTCGCACAACCACCGCGGTGCGGCACTCGCAAAACAGTCCCAGGTAAACCCGTTGGCATCGCAGTTACTCACTGGTGCTTCTCCACAGCCACACACCTCACACGAGTGACAGACTTTCCTGCAAATCGCAAGATAGCCCAAGACTGCGGGAGGATTGCAAGTCATGCCAGCCAGGTTTCGGCTTTGTGATTTTCCAAGAAGCTACTGCCGTAGATCGCTTTCTCGGTACCGACCTCGGACACTAAGCGTTTTCGTCTTTGCAAGTCACATGCTGTGCCAGGTTCAGAGGTCTCCAGGTTCATTCCTGTGAGGGATGGCCGCAAGCTTGAAGTCAAGCGAGCAATTAGCAGCCACAGCCTCGGTGCCGTAAAAGCGCTAGCTGCATGGCTACAGCTTTCGAGAAAATTCAGGCACTGACATGCCTGACGATGGTTTGAGGCTCCGGACAGCATTTCTGTCAGTGTCCCGGGTTTGCAGGTACCATAGCATGGGTGATGGCCGAAGGGTCGCTTAGGTCTTTTTTTCCGGGGTCGCCTGGGTTTTGAAGTAGTCGTACTCGACAAATATTTGCATAAAACCATTGGTTTTTCAGGTTTTTGCCAAATCCTAGAAAAAATCAGAACCCGTGCCTCTTTCGTGATGCATCAGCGCATCCTAACAGCATGACGGGTCAAAATGGTGCTCGAGTTAACGTCTAGAAAGAGAAGAGCTGAGGCGGCTCAAAGGGAGACTTTACCATTTGGAGCGAATGCGTGCGGCTTCCCACCATTCCTTGTGCAGACATATGACTAAAATCAATACTTTGACTAAAGCCGTTGGCCAAGCTTGGGAGCCGGCGAGTTTCAAGAGGCTGCAACACTTCGGGGTTGACATGCTGGATGATGTGTGTGCGTGTGTGTACACGCCTGGAGGGCGCCACTTCCAAGCTGCACGCGCGCCCCGTGTCCAGGGTGCACGCGCCGTCTGTGTCCTAGGTGCACGCGCAACGTTGGAGACCTGCGCGCTGTCTTGCTAAAACCCTAAACCCTAATGCCTCAACCGTAAACCCTAAGCCCGAAACCCTAAACCCTAAACCCTAATTCCTCAACCCCTCGGGTCAAAACAACGCTCGAATAGGGATCGTAGCAGCTTTGGACTTGCCGACCGTAGCGCTCTCCCCCACTTTTACTACATCACCCGACCGTAGCCGAACCCCCACTTTTGACTACATCACCCGACCGTAGCCGAACCAGTCTCAAGTTTTTTGGAGGGAATCATGAAGCGACCACGTGCTGATGACACTCCGTCCGAGCCCCCCTTGGAACACATATCACCCAGAGCCCGCGGAACCCCCTCGCCCAAGCCCGAAGACCACGGCCTGACTGATGAGCAGATCGAGATTTTGAGCCGTCGACTTCATTGTGATGCCAGAGATGCGGTAGCTGAGACCTTGGGGTATATACTTAACTGTCGAGTGAGTCGTGGTTGCTTGTTGCAGAAGGAGGACATTGTCGAGTTGTGGGATTCTTTGTTAGACTGTCACAAGACACGAGAACCCTCCAATGCAGCCTTGAGGCCCAGGTTTATCGTGCTAGGAAGTAACCCTAGATTGCCCCAGACTGTAACTATCGCAACGTCCCAGCTACCCCAGTGCACTCGTGCCCTCTGCTCCTTCATTAAACAACGGGCGCCTAACTTTCTTTTCTCGACGCTGAGTATTCGCATGAACTGCGATAAGCCTCCACATCGTGACACCAGGAATGGCCCGGGCATGAGTTTCATTCTGTCCCTAGAAAAAATAGAGGGTGGGGGCATTTGGGTGGCAGAGGCTCAGGGGACCGTCTTCAGGGAAGTTCACGGACAGAAGATCGCGGGGATCAACAAAGATTGTTTTGACTCTCCCCTGTTGCTGGATGCCCGACGTAAACTACATGCCACGGAGCCGTGGGTAGGCCCTCGACGCCTTTTGCTAACAGCATGGACAGTCATCAATGCCGGACAAGCCCCAGACCTGTCGCAACAACTTGTATCACGCTTCGGCTTTCCTCTACCCGACCCCTCCTTTGCCGAAACCCGAACCCAGCAAAGCCTTGAAGCCTCTTTCTCGAACAGCGTGCAAAACGCTGCAAGCAGCTCACTGATGCTTCAGGGCAATCAAGTCATCCAGGACGTTGATGTGCTGGACTCTGGTCCTGCCGAGACGCAGGAATGTTCGGACCTTTGCGAGTGACCTCGTGTCCCTGCCTTCAGGCAATGGCACTCACTCTAACGCCACATTCAGTGCAAGCAGTCAACTCTCTCCTAATTTGTAATTTGCACTTTGTAATTCTAGGGAGCTCCAATGTCACTTTTAGTGCAAGCAGTCAACTCTCTTCTAATTTGTAATTTGCACTTGTAATTCTAGGGAACCTTCACCCGATTTCCTTGCATGCTCCGATTGCCCACCTACATTCATAATTAGTAATTAGCAGTGTGTCCGTGCTACAGTTCTTGTCTTGCATGCATGAGAGTGAGAATGAGAAAAGGTTCCTGAGAGAAAGGCATCGTGGGTGTCGTCACCGGAGGCCCCGCAACTGAAGGATCCGCAAACGCCGCCGCCCACCGACCACCGCCACTCTCCATCTGCCACCATTACGCAACTCCTGGTCGTCACTACACCCCACATCCGATGCCTGCTACGGGGGTCACATGGGACAGTTACATGAACGATTGGGTCAATGTTAGCTGCTGTTTTCGGTGTTCAGGTTGGGCTTTCCAACTTTGGGATTTTGGCGAAATGTGTGAGCCAGTCACAAACTGCCATGGTCGCGCCTTGTCCTGTCTGCGCGCTTTGCCCTTGGACGCTGAAAAACCTTGCCTAAGCAACTGGTGAGCCATTGAGCGGAGCTATGTCTGCGCGCTTGGCCCTCAGATGCTGGAGAGTCTTGCTAAGTGCACTGGCGACCCATTGATCTATCTGCGCGTCTAGCCATTGCCTGACGGTGTGCCTCTGGCCTGTTGACGAGCTGCTAAACCATTGCATGGAAGTGGAATGATGAGCCATTGGATGAAGCAGAGTGATTCTTGATTGGCGGAATGTGCCCCGTGGTGCTTCTCTACTGCCGAGCTGTAAATCGGACGCCTGAGGTGCGGCAGAAATCAAAAACCGACAAAAAAGGCGGCGACATATGCTCGCCCCGCGCCCTCAGCAGAGCAGCTGGTGGAGACGTGCACTGGGAGGGCCGGAAGGGCCACACAGCCAGTCTGGGAGTCAGAGGTCCGCAATTTGGTGCCACTACTGACTGATGTGTGCGATTGAGCCTTAGCGCTCCTTGATGACGCTGCTTTGGTCTTTCACACAACGGAGTCTGACGCCAGCGGGATTCGTCTATGCGAAGCCATGAGGGAAGTATGTGCAATTTAATTAGTTATGGCACGGGGATGCCTTTGGAATTTCTGCTCCGCGAAGTTGCTGACTGGAGCTGATTGCTTTGGTGTGCATGTGGAGGGTTCAGCTAATTTGGGAAAGCTTGCTACGAGTGAGAGAATGACGCCAACGCTGCTGATGCTCGTCTTGCATGCCTGTGCGGTTTCCGTACATGCTGCAGGACGAGGATAATGGCATGTGTTCTTTCAGAACTGAGACCTTCTTTGGGAGCTGAGTGTCAAGAGCTCCGCTGCTTGCCTCAAAACTGAGTGGTGGCTGTGCTCCTAATTCCTGAGCTTGCCATGGCTGTTCTTCTGTTGGCCACTGAACAGTTTGTCTGCTAAAGCTCAAATAGGCTTGCAGAGGATGGCTGCCAAAGTGTATAGTGCAACCGCCACATATTCGGATTGTACCCTGCAATGCGGGCTCGTCCTAGCAAGGTGGGAGGCAAAAAATTCCTCAACCTCAACCCTAAACCTGAAACCCTAAACCTTAAAGCCAAAACCCTAAATCCGAAACCCTAAACCCTAATTCCTCAACCCTAAACCCTAAAGCCTAAACCCCCAACCCTCAACCCTAAACCCGAAACCCTAAACCCTAAACCCTAATTCCTCAACCCTAAACCCTAAACCCTGAACCCTC
>CAJNJA010012131.1:0-13291 GCA_905231915.1 Symbiodinium necroappetens | reverse complement strand
CCGACATAGGGGTTGTAGTCGGTCTCCTTGCCCTTCAACGTGTACCTGCAGCGCGTGGTTTGTCCTGGAGGCCGTCTAAACATAGCAAAAATAATGGCAATACAAGTGTTTATAAGGAGGTCTGAACCAAAACAGGGATCCGCCCTATGGCTCGTCTGGCTGGGGACAGGGATTTACAACAAAGTCTTTTTTTTCTCGCCGGGCTTTGGCACAATGGACGTGGCAATAAGACAACTGCCTCTGGTCTACCCGCGTCGCTCTAAGGACCCATGTCTCTAATCTACTGGACAATAAAGGCAACACTATACCAGGATAGTGAGCTATTTACAGCTTGAGCTTCGTGCGGTACTTGCAATCATGGAGCAATGTGTCCTCATGAAACCAACCCTAAACCCTAAAACCCAACACCCAACACTCTAAACCCTACACGCTGCTTCCGGTTTTGACATCAACAGGCGTGGTTCATTCCTTGAACACTGCTCCGAAGGCCGAAACCCCTGGCAAAGTGGCAGAAAGCCACGCAAACCCCAACTACACCCCTACAAAGCCCCAAAACCCTAAACCCTATAAAGCCGCTAGGAAGCCCCTACGAAGCCCTATAAAAGACCTTCAAAGCCCTACAGAAGCCTACAAAAAAACCCGCCCTAATCTCAGCTCATCACTCGAGCATGAGCTGCTTGTTGCTGGGGCGATTCACGCCTCTCTTCCCTGACAGAGGCAAGTGACATGATTCAGAGATTGGGTTCCAGAGTTTGGGGGTTCTAGGGTTTTAGGGTTTTAGGGTTCAGGGTTTCGGGTTTTAGGGTTTGCAGGGTTTTGGGGTTTTGGGGTTTAGGGCTTTAGGGTTTAGGGTACAGGGCCTGTAGAGTTTAGGGTACAGGGCTTTCAGGGCTTCGGGTATAGGCTAGAGGTTCAGGTTTCAGCTAACCAGATCTCACAGATGAAGGGTTTAGGGTTTGGGGTTTAGGGTTTAGGGGTTTAGGGTTCAGGGTTTAGGGATCAGAAGCACTGTTTCGCTTTCACCTGCCATGCTCTGATTCGTTTCTGACTCGTTGATGAGATCCAGGGTTTCTCCCTATAAGCCCTAAGCCCTATACCATGCACTCATAAAAACCCACATCCCAAAATCCTAAAACGCTAAACCCTAAAACCGAAAACCCAAGACCCTAAACCCTGAAGCCTAAAGGCCTAACAGCGCCTGGCACCTCAAATTCTGAACCTTAAAGATATAAACCCTTGGGCACTGAGGGTATGGTAACCCTAAACCCTCGCCCAGCTGGCAATCCACTGCTTGCGCTTGCCGGGTTCGCAGTACTAAGCAAAATAGGTGCGTGTGCTCACATAGTCACAGCTTTGAGTTTAGGGTTTCGGGTTTAGGTAATTAAATCCGAAAACCCAGAGGCTCCATATATAGTACCATTATGGAAGTAGGTCCCTAAAGCCTTAATAAGGAT
The DNA here is from genome assembly GCA_905231915.1 of Symbiodinium necroappetens. NCBI lineage: Eukaryota > Dinophyceae > Suessiales > Symbiodiniaceae > Symbiodinium > Symbiodinium necroappetens. The sequence continues at coordinate 11,837 of CAJNJA010012131.1, read as the reverse complement.
AGTCTTTTGGGACCTAGTTCCATAAGGGTACTATATGTGGAGCCTCTAGGAAACCCTAAACCCTGTAAAGCTGTTCAGAGCAGCATCTTGGGGGACTTTAAACACCCGGCCCGTCGGCCACGTGGATCCTGTGGGCAGTTCCACAGTTGGCCTCAACACCTGAAGTCCTATATCCCACAGAACCCTAAACCCAAGGCCCTCAAGACTAAACCTAAGCCTTAAAGCTCAAACCCTAGATTAGTATTTAAGTGCTGCATATGTAAATATACAACTGAAGTTAAAAAACAAACTAACGAACTGATGAACTATAGTTTTTAACGGAGATATCCGTGGACTGTTTGCTTTCTGTGTTTCTTACATTCCCCAGTCCAAGTATATAACATACTCCGTAGGTGCCTTGACCTTTGCAAAGCCCCATAGTATACCCCATAAGACCCTGAAAGGAACCCTAAGCCCCAAACCCCAGAAGGCCTTAAACCCTCAATTATTTGAACCCCTAAACCCAAAACGTTAAAACCCTATCCTGCAAGTACACCCAAGCCTCTAAATACAAAGGGTACCTTACTGACTCCCAAGTGCCTAAGTACCTAATAGTCATGTACTCTCGTCTCTCTATAATGTTAACCTACATATCTGCCATACTTCTAACCAATGGGAAACCCTAAACAGCCCTAAACCCTCAACCCTATACCCCCAAAGTCCTAAACCCCTCAAGCGGCAGCTCCCCTCCCCTCCCCTCCCAAGTTAAGCCCTAAACCCTAAACTGTGAGCTTAGTACTTGGCTGGAATAACCGGAATAGCAGTAAACTGTAAAGCCTTGCTTGCCGGCCACCTTTCTATGACCAGATTAGACCTCATGAACTTTTGCGTTTCACGTCCTTCGTAGGCGGGGCCCGATTCAGGGCTTCTCGGAGATCACGCCAAAAGCCTTCTGCATCTGGCTGGAAAGCGAGAGCACAAGCAAGTGACCAGGATCAGACGCGGTGTGGAGACGATAATCCTGAAATCATTGAAAGAAACAGGAGGATCTACCACCTGCGGGCGCACCCAAACCTCACATCCATGTCCCAAGGCCCTGCTTTACTGTGTGTCTCCTGCAAAGAATCTAAGAAAGCACATCAATGCAAAGACGACATACTTGTTCATACAAGTATTGACTGCGCCCCGACAGGTTAAACGGGTTCTCGCGGGCGTCCTTAATCGACTGCACATCGGCCGTAACAGCATGGAGAGGGACCGGATCCCTTTTGGGGTGCTTATAGAACCCTAAACCCTAACCCCTAAACTCTATATTTACTAAGTCCCCCGACCCTCCCAGCCAAGGCCTCCCTTCCGCAGTGAGGAGACCATACCCCCTGGGCCAAAGGTCTCGGCCAGCACGCTGTTCACACTCCTCGCGCTGCTTCGGGTACTTGGAGGGTCAGGGGACTTTGGAAGTGGGCTATGAGTGTAGACGTATAAGTAACTTTAAAGGATTCTAATTGGGGATATGATACATAGAAGTCTATAAAATAATTACTTACTAAGTCCCCCGACCCTCCAAGTAGGGGTTTAGGGTGTGTACCCGAACCCTGAACCCTCAGCTGCATGAGCAGAAGCTTCAACAGAGGTCTGCATCAAGAGGCCAGACACATGATATTGTAAACTGGGTTCCACAGCCTTATGCACTGCAGGGCTTTGCTGACGACCCTGGCAGAGTTCGCATCTGTAGCAGCAATGAGCAACCAAGCGTCATTAAGCCCCCCCCCCTTCCCCCTTCCCACACCCCAACCCTGAAAACCTGCAAAATCCCTGCGGTCACCCCTAACGCCGCAAGCTAAAACCTAAACTGTTATGACCCAAACATTATGGTTCTGAAAACCACAGCACGCAAAGTTTCAAGTTCAAACCCTCAGGCTCCATGTACCTACAGAGTAAATATACATGTATATACTTAGATCTTAAATACCTATATAGCAACCCCTGGCCTAAGTAGATACTCCACAGGAACATGGAGCCTTACCAAAGACAACAAACAAGGGCGATACAAACACCACCGCAAGCACAAACTCAAGACACACTCTGAACCCTAAACCTTACAATTGAAATCCTGAACAACAACCACAGTCACAAATTTGACACGTATTCTTGGGAAGTCAGCAGCCGGACAAGGGCTCCCGAAGGGCCGGGTGTCGTTCCTTTCCTTGGCTCACAGCACTTTAGGGTTCTTGTAACTGTAGATGCGACATGAGCAATAGCTCCTGGTATTCATGGGCGCAATCGGGCTTGGGATTCAGGGTCTAGGGTCCTGTCATGAATTAGATACCTCAACTATGAGCACTCTAGTTACCACGGTACACTCCTTTGTTACAGTGGTGTTGAATATGCCATGGAACCCGGTAGTCAAGGTACTGCAGGCTTTCGCGCATCAGCCACAGGGTTCAGTACACCCTAAGCCCCAAACTTCTGAACCCTTGAGAACCTAAAGCCCTTACATCCTTAACACCTTGAGCCTCAAATCCTACATCATGAATCATGAATCCTACCTACATCATGAATCATGAATCCTAAACCCCAAACCCTCTCTCTCACCCTACCTAAACCATATCGACTCGAAGCCCTGGAGGTTCAGGGCTGAAGTGAACCGGGCTTTCGAACCAACTATGGGTTTAGGGTTTAGGAGATTTAAGATTTGGGGATCCTGCTTGTTGTAAGCATATGGTATCGGAGTTTCAGTACTCCCGTCTCAGTTTAAAACTTGATTGAGCCTACAAGAGGGGAATCGGAACATGTCGTCACACACACACACACAGGCAGGGGTGGCTCTTCCGCAGCAGTAAACCTGAACCCCAAACCCCAAACCCTAAGCCCTCATCCCTGGAAGCTTCCTGTGCCATCAGACCTCGTCTGCTTGATCATCAAACCCTAAACCCTCAACCCGAAAGTCCTTACCGATGAAGAGCCAAATTAGGGCTTTGGGTGTTCACTGTTAATTTATGGGGCCGCTCCATAAAACAAGACCCTAGTTTAGCATATAAAAAACCCTTATAGAGACCATTATCGTGCGGATCTTAACTTAGGCTTCTGTAAACTTCTGGGCCCCCGACCTCGCGCTCCCTTCCTTGCGTCGACTGGGCCTAAGCTGTAGAGCCCGAAGGGTCCATGTGCTTACATAGTGGAGGGTTTAGGATTTATCGAAACTGTTCAGGGTTTTGGTGCCATTTTGGGGCGATAGTTTTGTGCGAAAGTTTTGGCCGTAAGTTTTGACCGAAACGGTTTGACCAGGTTTTCTGACTGAAGCTGAAGCCTGTTTTTGGAATTGGTGGGCCTCGGCTGGGGGCTGGCTGTTCGGGTTTAGGGTTTATAAGGAATTGTTAAGGGTTTGGGTGCCAATAAGTTTTGACCAAAACGGCTGGGCTGGGCTTGGCTTGGGGCTGGGGGGGGTTTTCTGGGTGGAGCTGGTTGGAGGGCTGGGTTGGGCCTGGACTAGGATGACTCAAGGGGAGGGACCCTAAACCCTAAACCCCTAAACCCTAAACCGAGGGGGTGGTTTTCTGACTTTTTTGGTATTGGCCGGGCCTGGGCTGGGCCGGGCCAGGCTGGATTCGGAAATTTGCTTTTTACAAAATGGGAAGGTTTTGTCCCGACCGACAAAAATAGGTTTCCGGACGGCCAGCAGCAACAAGCAATTTCGATTTAGTTCCTTGTTGCGGGTTTAGGATTTAGGTTTTAGGGTTTAGGATTTAGGGTTTAGGGCTTAGGGTTTAGGCCGTGGATGGGCTCCTATATAGGCACTTTATAAGGCCTATGTGTAGACTGCAGAGGTATATGGAGCCTTGGCAGAAGGGTCTCGAACCAGGGATATATTATGTGTTGGACAGACTAGTGCATCGTGTTCAAGAAATCCACGCACCTAGATGAGGTATTCTTTTTCGAATCTCGGCAGAGAATGGGGAGGATATTCATCTCTGGTGTCTACATACATGTTTAGACTCTGTGTTAACTGCCAGGGGCTTCTCCGTCGGACGGTGTGTGCTTGTATGTTGCGAGCATGTAGGGCTGAAGTGTAAACGCTGAAGTCCCAAAACAAACAAATCAAGTTCATGGATCTCCAACAAACCCTCAACCCCCCAAAACCCTAAGCCCCTAGAGCCTAAACCCTAATTCCTAAACCCCTAAACCCTGTAAACCCCTGAACCCCTAAACCCAAAGCCCTGAAGCCTCCAGCCCCGCACCACCCTCGGGTTCGCGCCCCAAGCATCATCAACTCACTCTCGTAGAGAAGCAGATCCTCCACGAAGGGGCTTCAGGCTTCAAGCTTCGGATGAGGGCGGATTAGGGCTTATTTAGACGGTTTAGGGTTTAGGGTTTTTCCAGTTTTAGGCCTTAGGGCTTAGTGGGGCTTCTGTCTTGTCGTGCGTGTCTCGGTTTCTTTGGTGCTCGGTGAACTGTGCTTCAGGCTTCAGGATTTGAACTTTGCATCGTTTGGGCTTATCAGTTGTCCCTCCAGAAATAACTGCAAACCCCTAAGCCCTGTTGAACCCTAAACCAGAAACTTCTCAAACGCTGGTATATCCCTAAACCTGCAACCCCAAACCCTAAACTCCCTAAACCCTTAAACCCCCTATACAGTCAGGGTTCAATTCTTAGGCTTTAAGGTTCAGCGTTTAAGACTGTGGGGTTCAGGCGGTTCAGGGCTTCGAGTCTAGGGTATTTGGTCTAGGGTAGCTTGTGGAGGGTATTCTATATAAATAAAAGCACATCGTGTAAACTCATTCGTTCGGGAATTGCCAGATGCATCCCCAAACAGCTCTCCGTAGACCTTCCAACGCCCCTAACTATCTATCTATCTATCTACCTATATGTATGTGTGTATAAATAAATAAATAGATAAATAAATATATATATATATATATAAGTAAGTGTAAGTTCAGTACCAAAACCCAACGCCCCAATGTATGAATGGATAATTGGAATAGTCCTGTGGATTTATCGCTTGATACTATACGCATAGATTTGGGCAGAATTCAGTTTTTAGGACCCCATACCAAATCTCTGGCCCCAAACCCTTAAACTCGCCCAAAGACCACACCGGCGTCCCCAAGCCTAAGACCCTAACCCGCCAAACTCGCAACGACGAGAAGTTCGGCTTCCTTGAACGTGGACAAGAGGTTGCTGGAGCCCGTCGCAAGCTCTGGCACATTCCAACCTTCTGCCCGGGAAGTTACGGCGAGTTCTGGAATTGGATGAAGAGTATCTTGGTTGCTTTAGGTCTGAAGGGTTCAGGGTCTGGCGTTTCCCTGAGGGTGCAACTACTGAAAGTCTATAGACTTTGGCTGCTTACATATCTCATGGGCCCCCAGAAGGCGCCGTGTGTATATCTATGTATATAATAATAATATTATTATTATACTACTAACATAATAAAAAATAATATAATACTACTAACATAATAATAACAACAACAATACTAATAACAACAACACAGACACAACACACAACGCTTTAATCCCTAACGTGACTATACAAGAACCATAGGAACTATAAGGGCCTTTGAGGTGCCAGGATTAGATTCATTGGCATCCTGCTCCTTAGGGGTTACCGGTGGCGGGAGGTCGGATGGCTTCCTGCAGCTCCGCGCTACTCAAAAAAAAAAGTCCAAACCAGAAGTCCTTCAAAACCAGAGGGTTTAAGGTTTAAGGGTTTAGGGTTTGGGGGTTTAGGGTTTTGAGGGGTTTAGGGTTTAGGGGCTCAGGGTTTAGGGGTATCTCCCAATTCCTATAAACACGTACCAGGAGCTCCAAACCCAACACCAACAGCCCTGGACAGTAAACCCTTCAACCGAAAAGTCCTCAAATCCTAAACCCTACACCCTAAAAACCCTACACCCAAAAACCCTATAAACTCTAAATCCTAAACCCTAAACCCTACACCCTAAAACCCTAAACCCTAAACCCTTAACCGTCTCAAGGCTCGCTCCCTAAGCCCTGAACCTTACCAGCACCCCCCAACTACCCTCTATTCTACTCTAAGTACCTACAACTAAGGACCACAAGGGCTCTATTCAAGGGTACTTCGCGGGTGCTGCAAAGCCCTAAACCCTAAACCTTTAACTCCTCTAGACACTAAAAGCCTCAACCCCCAACACATCCCAAAACCCTGGACAGAAAGGGCTCAGCGCCTGGAGGGGTTTAGGGCGACCCTGTCGGAAAACAAGGGGCCACATAGTCCAAGTGCCCAGATCGCACGAAACAACCCTAAGCCCCCCAGACCTTGCAACATCCCAGGTTTAGGGCTTGAAGTTTAGGGCTGAAATTATCATAGGATCTCCCTAATATGGTTTAAAATACATTCCTTAATTACAGGGATCTGTCAATGTCTGAGGGGTCCTCAACTCCCAAAAGCAACAATGTTCGCTTTGAGCTCCCAAAACCCTAAACCCTAAAGCCCTAAACCCCTAAGCCAAAAATTCTGTACCCCTAAACCCCTAAACCCTAAAGCCTAAACCCCTGGGGTTACTTGCCCAAACCATAATTGTAGTTCCTATGCTGGAAACTACATTCTACGATATAAACCCCACACCCCAAACCCTAAACCTGAACCCCTGGGCTCCAAGAACCCAGCAAGCACCGGCAAGTTCCAGTCGCATGGCACCGAACTCGCCAAGCTGCGCAAGGGGCAGAGGCAGAGGAGCAGGGGTTAGGGTTTAAGGTTTAGGGTTCATCTCCCTGTTCGCAAACTTACGCAACGCGCTTTGGACTGTCTTAACCTTCGTTTTTTGTGTCGTGGGCCACCTATCACGTCTGTTACGCGCACCCTATCTTGCAGCGATTCTGTAGCTACGTCATTCGCAAGGCCCTTTCTTTGGCACGATTCAGGCCACTTGGTACTAAGGGTACTTGTCAAACCAAGCCCAGATGACCTGTCTACCCAGTCTGAACATCTTCAAGCACGTCGTACAAGTGCTGTGAATATAAAAAACCCTAAACCCTAAAAAGTCCCCCTTAACCCTAAACCTTCATCCCCAAACCTTAAACTTATAAACCTCAAACCCTAAAAACCGTCACACCGTAAACCCTAAACAATAAACACCCTAAACCCTGTACCCTTAATCCCAAACCCTCATTCCAGGACAGCAAAGGAAGCCGGATGAGAGGACTGCCCCCATAGAGGACCATTATAGACTCGTTTAGAAGGAACCCTGTTCTGATTATTTCTGAAGACCTTCCCAAAACCCGAAACCCTAATGCCCTAATCCCTAAACCCTAAACCCGACGTCAATAATTCTGAGGTCGGTCCCCCTTTTTCTCGGGCAGCAGAACATCTCTCAGAGACCGACGGCGCTCGACGGCCTTGGCATTTAGCTTCAGGCTTGTCAGGGTATATGCAGAGTCCAAAAGTGTATGAAGGCCGAGAGCTTATTTCCTTACGCCTACATGGATAAAGACTGTTGATGATAGAAATCCTGCATTACCTGAAGAACCCTAAACTATGGGAATTATGGTATATTCCTTCTTATGGGCGATGCAGGATTTATATCATCAACCGTAGTTAAGTTTCACTGTAAGATTTGAGGCCTAAGATTTGCGATGACGGCGTCAAGCCTGGGGTTTGGCTTGAGTTCGTTTATTTAAGGGTTCCTTGAAGGACATTATCAGGGCTCGTTTCAGGGTTCCCTTTAAGGACTTTCAGGGTATCCCCGTAAACCCAATCTGCGACGTGCGGAGCTGCAAGACCGAAACGTAGCTTCATCCCCCTCCTGAAACTCGTAGCCCAAGATTGTTCTAGTCTAAGAAGTTCAGAGTACTCCCTTTCATTAAGTCTGAGCACATCCTACCAACATGCCTCCAAACCCTGCACTCCGGGAGCCTGAAAACACTAGAAAACATACCCAGAGGCTCCATATAGACGACCATTATGGAATTGGGCCCTAAAAGGCCATCCTGATTATGGCTTTGGGGAGCCTGATTCCATAATGGTAGTGTATATGGAGCCTCTAGGATAGAGAACAATGCCTGCTGCCGCCACCGGTGCAGCCTCAAAGCCACTTCGAAGGCTCATCCACCTGGCTCCCGCGGTGAGCCTTACCCTGGACCCTAAGGGTCCATGTATCCACATGAGTATACTTTAAGTATTTGTATATAGCTACTTAAAGTTCTAAACGTATACTATATGAGTACATGGACCCGTAGGGTTACGGGGATCTAACGGTTGTATAATGAATTTCTTATTCTTGAGGGCTACATTGGTCCGAAGACAGGCACGTCCGAATAGACTTCGTGATGTCCTCGTGCAGGTGCACGTCAATTAGAATGTGAACTGTATGGAAAACCAGGAAGCCACGACTGTCAGCCACTTAGGCAGGGGATGGCTAAAGAGGGCAGAAGCAAGTCTCCATCCAGTGCGCCAGCAGCTGCAGACGCCAAAGCCTGAAACACAAGTCCCCCAACCCTTTAACACCGAGATTCGAATCTAGAAACGAGATTTCCAATGGTGCCTTGAGAGTGGCGGGCGCGAGAGGGACGGTGTCCGGATCCTCGCAGGTCATAAGTGCAAAACCATTTACTGGTGTAGGGTTTTTATGGCCTCTACGGTCCCTGAATCCTACATCCTAAGCCTAAACCCTAAACCCTAACCCCAAATCCTAAGCCGTGGTTTTGTGTTTAGGCTTGAAGTTATAAATGGGCTTAGGGGCTTAGGGGTTTGCGGTTCAGGTTCGCTCTGTGGCCTGGTTCCGAACTAGTTGCGAACGGCAAGAACTTCTGCTTCAGGTCTACGGACGCCATGTCTACTCCGGGCTTAGGGGTTTTAATCCTTTAGGATAACCCTTAACCCCAAACCCTAAAACGCCTAAGCCCAGATCCTAATGTGAGGTTGCGGGTGGACCCTAAACCCTAAACCCTAAACCCCTAAACCAAAAACCCTAAGCCCCTGAACCCTCTAGGATGTCGCGTTGCCGAACTTCTTGCGCTTGTTGCGGAGACCAAGGCGCCAGGGCGAAACCCCCCAACCTTTTTTAAAGGAAACTACAGGTGGGGAGTTTAGGGTTTAGGGGTGTTGGGGCTTTAAGGTTTAGGGTTTTAGGGTTTTAGGGTTTGGGGTTTAGGGAGCTACAGGTGGGGAGTTTAGGGTAGACAGGGCTTCTATAAGGCTTCTATAAGGTACATAGACCTTCTTGCTGTAGCGGTAGCTACGCACCTGAAAATGTCGTAGGGTTTAGGGTTTCGGGAACTACTCGTTACATTGTATCACATAACTTAACGACACGTAAGGAGTACGAGAACCAGCTCTAAGGGCTGCTCCATGGCGGGTCTTGGGTAGTGCGGGGCGTAGGGTCTATTCGGATTTGGGGGTTTTGGGGTTCGGAGGTTCAGGGGCGTGACGAACTGGCCTGGGTAACATGGGGCTCGGAATAACTAGCAAGAATAGCATCATTTTATAATCTCTATATACTTATTATTATTATGAATTATTACTATTGTTACTGTTATTATTATTATTGTTATTATTATTATGCTTATTCTTATTCTTATCCATTCTTCTTATATATATGCATGATGTAATATGCCCCTCCCCCCAAAAAAACTCATTCTCTTAAGGCCCCTGTATTAGGGTAGTTTTCAACAAAATCGGTTCGGTCCCTTTCTGGATCTCCAATATATAGTACGGCACCCTTATCAGAAGGACCCTAAAATGGACCCTAACTTAGAGAACTATCCAGTTCACTGTCCGGAGGGGGCCTGCTCAGCCAGCCGCTCGCAAGACCACGTCCCAACCGAAATGGAGACCTACGTGGCTTAGGCTTATGGGTTCAAGGTTTTGTAGTCTCCACTGTGGCTCCTTGTTGGGGGTACGTTATAGGATCCTAGTTATATAGTTGGCTAGTTAAGCTAAGAAAAAGAAACTACAATGGAGATTAAAGGTACATAGCCATAGTAATGTTATAGGTGAGGAAGCCTGAATCCGAAGTTTCTGCGCCCGCAAAGACTCTCTTTCCACTAGTCACGTCACAGTCAGCACCAGGGTTGTGCAACTGTTGATGATAGAAGTCCCTTAAGGACCCTAAACTATGGGGAATTATGGCATATTCCTCATTTTGGGTAATGCAGGATTTATATCATCAACCGAATCACCACCTCTTTAGAACCCTGCAGCCTTCAAATCCTCCATCCCTACATGTTGTTTTTGGTTGCCGGGCTGTTGCTTTGGTTCAGCCCTATCGAGCATCCTTTTTCAACAAGCCTAAACCTGCTGGACTCTGAAGCTAAGGCTAGGGTGGGGTAGATTTTAGTTAGATCCCTACATGCTCGGAGATTTTAGCCCGAAGGTACCAAATAGATTTGGGTGGGTTTAGCCTTGCAGTGTCTAAGGGCATTTCGTGTTCAAAGACTGTGTGCATGCCTCAATAACGCCAATCCTTGCAGTGTTTAGGTAGGCCGGCAATGAATACGAGCATTGCGAAAGTAAGATTCCAAAACGCTTAGGTGTAAGCATAGCCCTCTACGATACCGGTGACCGCACAGCATAGATGCTCTATGCCCAGCAGTTCAGAAGTCTTAAGGGCAGCACTCAAACCCTAAAGCCTAAACGCCCTAAACCCAAAGATACAAGCAAACACAAGCTTGTTCATTCGTCGCAAATGTTCGCCTTGCAGTCTCCAGAAGTCCCTAAACGCTACACCCTAGATTGTTCATTCTCAGTTTCGACCTGCTTTTTCCGCAATTCCCAAACCCTGCACCCCAACCCCGAAACATCTACTGGGCTTCGAGGTACCACGGAAAAAAAGTACAAATGTGTATTTCATCATGGTCCCTTGAAGGAACAAGTGCCAAAAAAACAACATTAAAACATAGTATATACCAAAAAGCAACATTAAACCATAGTGCCAAAAAACAACATCAAACCATAGTGCCAACAAATAAACCGTAGTACCAAACAACAACATTAAACCATAGTGCCAAACAACACTAGACCATGCTACCACAGAACATAATATATACCTGGGACCGTGGACGCTGCTTTATTATTGGCTATTTTTATATAACCGAGTTATTCCAGGGCGACTGCATATTTTGGGTTGCGGAACACACACGCCCGTAAATCTTGAAAGCTGGCTTCAAAGGCATGGAGATGCTTCTCAATTATAGTCTGAACACATCAGTAGGATCGGTATCGAGAATTCCAGAGACCTAGCACCTTCAGGCGGCAATGGTGTCGTCTCAAGCCACTTCATCCATAATTCAATAACCCTAAACCCAAAGCCCTACTCTAAACTCTACAACCTTGAACCCAAAGCCCTAACCTAAACTCTACAACCTTAGAGTGAGAACCCTACCCTAAACTCTAGAACCCTAGAGTGAAAACCCTACCCTAAACTACTTAAAACCCAAAGCCCTACCCTAAACCCTAAGCTTTTGTGCTGAAAGTGCCTCTTCGAACAATGTCGGGTCCTATGCCAAGAAGTTTTTCTCCATTCCGGCCGAGGCTGGGTCATCAGTAGCACATGCAGATATGGATTGAAGCTTCGTAGCAAAGACACTGTATCGTGCTTTGGGTTTAGGGTTTAGGGTTTAGGTAAAGCATGAGTATACACATGCGCCAGGTGCAAGCCCCTCATCATCGTCGACGACATTGGCCACCTCGGTTCGTGCGCTTCGGGCCGTTGTTGGATTTCTGTCTTGATTCGGGCTGCATACTGTGTCTTTGCAAAGTCAGTTGAACTGAGACAACCTAGTTGCATTCGGAAACCGATCTTCAGCCATTTCGGTTTGTTTTGAAGCTTTAGCTGATTTTGGCATTCAGCCGGGATCATGGCGGGGTTTTCCAAACTTCCTGAGCAATGGGATGCAGTGCCGAAC
>CAJNJA010012130.1:292-39159 GCA_905231915.1 Symbiodinium necroappetens | reverse complement strand
ATGCGTGCATATGTTTATTTAAAGTATAAATACAACTACTTAGCTACTTATGATGAATAACTCCAATTAAGGAATAGCAGCAGTAGTAGTAGCAGTAGTAGTAGCAGTAGCAGCAGCAGCAGCGGCGGCAGCGGGAGGGAGGGATGATGACGAATCTGTTACGCAGACGCCCCGAACAAAATCTCCAGAAGAGCCGTTTTGCTTGGTATTTACAATACTTTCGTGATGTCGGACCATCTATATACTCACCAAACCTACCTCTGGACTTTGCGAACTCGACCGGAGTTCTTTCGGCGAAAACTCGAAATTGGGCGGGGGAAAGCTTTTTTCGGAGATGATCACGACACTGTTTCGCGGATACCCCGAACAATATCTCCACACCCTAGCGCGCACACACCACGCACCACTTGAAAAGCAAACCCTACGCCGAGGTCTGGGCTTTAAGATCTTTGAGGGTGTTGGCGAGCCCCTCCCACGTACAGCTGGCATCTGCGTTTTTGAGGTTCATAAGATGTTGCGCTTCAGTTTTGAGGATTGTGAAAACCTTCTTGGCAGCACCTGCGTTTTGAACAGTGTTTACAGTGTACAGCGTTTTCGTACTATCCGACCACCAATTGTTTAGCAGTTTCTTCCCCGTCGAGTTTGCAACTCCAGCTGCTGTCGGGCTGTGACAGTTAAGGAAGTGAGCCTCTGCAACGTTTGCAGTTGTCACAGATAGGGAGCCTGAGCCCCTGCATCTGTTGCAGCTGTCGCAGTTAGGGAGCCTAGAAGCTGCCACTGCGCAGCCCGGATGGAGCAAGTGTAGTTGGTAGGGGGGGGAGGCTAGTAGGCCCGTGCCGGCAGTGGTTGGTGGTAGTGGTAGTGGTAGGGGTAGTGGTAGTTAGTGGAAGAAGCAGCAGCAACAATAGACCTCCCTTCTATTTCCGGTAACATATTTAACCTTCCTTCGCGAGGACAGTTCCGATTCTCTGGCCTTGGCGAAGACGAAGCGTGCAGCAGACATAAATATGGGAAGCAGCCTCGGCTCGCGAAGCACCATGGCACTTGTCCTGAAACCCCCTTGAAGCTGCAAAAAAGCTGAGCAGGGTCATTAAACCCCAAAGCCTACACTGGGCCTACACCCTAAACCCATGTTCCAACTGGCGGGCGCGGGCCCGGAGACTCCCAGGCGCCCGGCCAGAGAGCCAGCAGTCCGCCGACCACAATGGGCCTCTCCTCCAAAGCCATTGGCCTGAAGACGACCTGAAACGGGAAGGATTGCAATGCTGAGGACATCAGAATCGGCCCACTGCTTTCATGCCTGTACTGAGGCATTCGTTGCCTTTCCCGTGCAGGCTGTGGGGCAACACATCCCGATGAACCCGTAACTGCGCCTGGGGCCTAGCATGCCCGTCTGATCTGTTCGACTTCATAAACTCGGCTTGATGGATTGAGCTCGATTTCAGCCTTTTTCTCCAAGCAAGATGTTGAGCTCTCTAAGCATGGAAGAATACATCGGCTTGCCGCAGATTTTCCATGAAAGTCCGAGTGGACCAGGCATCATCAAAGCAACGCGAATGTGAGGTCCCGGCCAGCGCCACCTTCACAGGCGTCGCAGCTTCAGCCACCAAGGCGTCATCTGCCAATGCGGAAAGCTTGTCGTTGTTCGGGTTCAGTGGAAAAGATGAAGCAGCAGAACGAGGAGTGGAAGGCACATTGCACAACAGCCTGGACAGCAGAGTAACATCTCAGACCGCCAGCTGCTTGCTTTGCAGACAACATGGCCACAAAAAATAGAGGTGCTCTCGGAGTCTGGGCTCCTTGTCCAACCACCTTTCTCCATGCCCCCATCTCCAGCTAGCCATGCTAGCCCAGCCACGCATCATGCACTTCCTATAGAGCCTGAAAGCTTAAACGAAGCCCCAGCTCCCAAAAGACGAACCGCTGAAGCTCATCCTAATAACGAAACTCTTTTTATTTAGATCCTTAAAGATGGTCGCTAAAATCAAGCCATATAATAGGGAAGCCCCAATCTTTTAGCCATACAAACATATATATATATATATAGATAGATAGATAGATAGATAGACTTAAAGATGCCACCCCTGGCGCCTGCCAGCTGCTCGGTCAGGGCGCTGCCCTCGGAGGCCGCGTCCTGCGCACGCGGTCGCGAAAAATGATCCCCATTGGTTCTCCCATGGAATACCGAAGGCCACATTTCTATTCTGGAATTAGCACCTTCAATCAACCCCCTAAAAGAGTCTATACTGACCTTGTACCAAACCCTAAACCCTAAGCCCTGAACCCTAAACCCTAAATTGAAAATTAAAAAACAACGCCCCGAGTTCAGCAAACTCTCCTGGCCTTGGAGCTGTTCTTCAGCAGCCTGCCGGCTACTTCCAAGAGGCCGACGACCTGCAAACCACGTCAGGGTACGTAGGGTCGGGGTTCAGTTGCCTAGAGGTTCCAAGTGTTTCTGTTATGGTTATATGCTCCGGCTATACTATGATCACCAGGCATGTGGTGGCGGCTTAATGTCCTGCCTGCCCCGCGCTTTTCAGCCCTGTAGCGCGTACGAAGGTTTCCTGAACAGAGGGATATCTGCCAGACGCAGCGCTTTGAGCTTCGACGCCAACAGTTCGAGAGCTGGCGATAGACAAGTTGAAGACATCCATTGCCGTTACTACGGCCTTGATTCCCACGACAGTGTGACTTGCAGAAAAGGTCCTTGGCAAGCCTCTGAGCACCGAGAGTCCAAGATCAATGCTACAACTACAATGAGCCCAGAATCAGAAGGACCTGGAGAGGGAGGTGCACACGAGAAGACTACGAGTCCTTGGCCAAGGCCCGGGACACGAGCAGCGCCACACGCCGGGAAGATACGACATCCTGGCTGCAGGGGTGCTGTGCATCTTCCGAAATTCTGGGAAATCTGCACGAAAAGTTAAAGCTACCGCAGCCAGAGATAAGACCACGAGTCTGCAACCGGACTTCAGTGGCCTCGGCACCCAGCACGCCGGGGTTTAGCACGGCGCTCTGGTCCTTCACCACGTAGCCTGCGCTGGATGCTTTTGAAAGCTCGCGAGATGGCTCCGTTTAGGATGACGAAAACTACTTCTGTGCTTGGTTCGGGATGTGTGTGCGGTTTTTGGGGTTCGTGCCATAGTGTCATGTGTTTCGATCGAAACAGTAGCTTCGAGTTATGGGTCTCAGAGTCCTTAGACAAGACTAGTTGTTTCCGTCCTTGTCTGAGCGAGATATGCATGATCTTCAGATTGTCTTTCGTCGCAACTTTTTGAGTAGTTGCGTTTTCAAGCTTAATCACTTAATCACGGTGGTGGAATCGGCGACTTCCTAGAGGCATTACACGGAATTTAGACAGCCTACTCCATTGATGGCTGCGAAAATCTTCCGCAACAGGACGCTCGGACACGGTAGGCATGCCCATCCCCTTTCATGTGTTGAATACATCGACGAAAGCTCGACACGTCATAGACATTCGCGACGTAGGCAGACCCTCGCTGAACTTCATGTTGATGTTGTGCTCAACGACGGTATGACAGAGTGCTGCAAGCCGCGCATGGCGATCTGTTGACAACGCTGGCCAAATGCCTTGCTGCGAACTCGCAGACCCGGTTCCAGCTGCAGGCACCTTAGTCAACATCCCAGAGGCTTTGGACGATGTTCCTACTGCTTTTGCATTTGGCCAAGGGTGCGCCTTGTGTTGGGGACATGACAGGCTCACAGATAACGATCACGACGTGGTAGCGTTCTCGAGAGCTGTTCAAAGTCATCTGCCTTGGTCTGGACTTGCTTTCTCGACTGAGACGCGCTGACAGCCGGGATGTCCTGGGAGGTTGCCCTGCCTATGTCCCAAGCTCCGATTCTAGCCTCCGATTGTGACAAGGCGCAGCCGGTGCAGCCGGGGTTCCAGAGCCCCCCGGAACGAGGCACGTGAGGATCAAGGCCTGCCTGGCCCACGGTGCATCTGAGGAGTTCCCTGGGCTTCTCTTGTGATCAATACATGTGGCCCACGACTGAAAGGGACAACGGCTCGTTTTTGCTAAGCCTTCCTCCTCACCTGTGAAGGTTCGCTCCTGTCTTGAGTCTCACCTACCACAGACATCGGCGACAGATTCAGGCTGCATGTCCGGACGAGTGTGAAGCGAACTTGTGCTGAAGAGAAGTGAGCTGCCACAGTGCAGAAATGCTAAATATCCGAAGGACTCTGGCTCCAGGACGGCCTTGGGCCTTAGAGTCTTATAGAGCCATCCAAAATTCATGTGCCGCAACCGTGCTGCCGGGTTACGTCTCGGGGCTGCGAGTATCGTGACCTGCATGCTGCAAGCAGTGAAGGCTCCAAGCTTCGTGCACGTTGCCAGACGAGCCGCCATAAAGGTGCGCCACCAACGCACAGCGCCGGATGCTTCTCCAAAGCCTCGGGCGTCGACTTCATCACCGCATTTTGTGTTCCTCTGACTGCTATCCTGGTTAATTTTTTCTGTGTTGTTGCACTTCGTGATTATTACGAGCATCGGTATGCTATGTGCCCAGTTTGCTCCTGCCGGCCGCACTGCATGGCCAACTCAATTCGAGGAACTCTCGAAGCAGCACCGTGGAACAGCCGACGACGGGCACCTGCAGACAGGCAGTCTAAATCGTTAGCTTTGTTTCACAAGTCTGTGTATGATTCTGCATGGGTGGACATGCGCGACGCACACGCAGATCTGGATACCTGGACCACCACTCCAACCCGCTTGCTGAAGGAACCAGCTAGCTGCCCATGCCTGCTGGATGAGGAAATCCGGCAGCTTGGTCCGCCAGGTGTCGTCGTCCTCGATCTTCGCAGCCTCCAACACAGCGGCACGGCCTGGCTGAGCCATTGTACATTAGGCTGCTTGGCGCATTTTGGAAAGCTCTAGTGGAAGCTTCGATAAGACGTCTCACACCGATACTCAGCCGGTCCTGTCAAGGTCACTTGAGCACTTGTTTCCTTGGATGTGGAGAAGTGACTGGGTGGCTTAAGATCGCCAGCGCGACAGTCGCCATGGTGGGCATGCAGCAGCTCCTCGGCCTGTTCCTTGGACGGCCTAAACCCTTTCCTTTCGTAGGCGCATGCTGAAAGCCAGTCCGTTCAGACTTCTCTCACCATGGACACTAGCTCGAGGACCTTAACAGTTCCACTCGTGATTCGTTAATCCGGTTTGAATGGCAAGCACGAGGCCTGCAGCGGGCAGACCGGCATGTGCTAATTGAATGCAATCAAGTCTCTGCCACGGAGGGAATTCGCACCGAAGGCAGGCGCACCCCAGCGGTGGCCTGCTCTGCTTAGGTAGGCCGTGCACTGGCACTAAACTTGCGAAAGAGTCATAAGAGCTACATCCTGAATCACTTCCATTCAACCCCGACGTGAAGAGCTTGGACTTCTGGCGTCCCGCCTCCGTACATGCAGAGGCGTAAGGGTCTGGGGTGTAAGTAGTGTCTTCCTCAGGACATAGCACCCGGCCTGATCTATTGTGAAGGCGAGGACGGACTCCAACTTCTTGGAGAAGTCCTCTCATGACCGCTCTCCGTTGGAAGAACGGCCAGGAGCTAGGAGCAGTGATGCTGAGCATGGTGCTCGGGATGCTGAAATGATTATACGATAATATATAAAATTATATTATACTATACTATACTACTTATATTATATGTAGATAGATATACATCCTTCATGGCGATTAGGTTCGGAGATCTGCGGCTCGGGCTCGCGGCTCCAAAGACTTTGTGGCGAAGTGCCGTGTGAAGGTCAGTGAATATGGAACATGCTAGACAAAGGAGTATAGAACCGGCGAGACTATCGAAACAGGGCTTGTGGGTTGAGTTCCAAGGACTCAACTCTGCCGCAATGGCCGTTCTGTCGACGTGCCAGCTTCAACATTGCTTCAGGGCAGCCCCCAGCCTCCATGGACTCTGCGGAGTTGACGTCGGCTACTGGCATGGCCTGGGATATCCAACACGGAGAAAGTCTGCTGGTTCAAATCCAGCCACGTGGCGATGCTGTCAATCGAATTCATGTCGGGCAACAAATCTGAACGAGCATGACTCTGTGCACCTGCTGTATGCATGAATCACAAACCCACTGCCACAAACCGTGGTCGCCAAACCTTCTGCCTTGCTGCTTTTTTGACTATGATTTTACATCATATCCGAGCCGCGGTGGCCAGCTGTAGCGGGCCCATGCCGGGGGTGTCATCGTTAACGCCAACGCTCACCTCCACCTGACTTTGGAGAGGGACAGGACTGAAAGGGAGCAGCAGATGGGTCGGTTTCTAGCAAACCTTGGCAATCTTTTGCCACAGATACTACTGGTAGTCAGGGCAGTCTTTTACCCCACGTGCAGTCAGAACAGAACTGCACTGTGCCTCATGGCCGGTGTCTTCGTCGGCAAGGGTGGCCATTGGCTCAGACTTTTCGGACCACTTTGTGACCTGAACTTCCCAGATGCAGGGGACACAGACAAACCAACCATGTGCGCAGAAATAGCCCGTGTCACCGGGAAAAATTGCCACGTGCAAGCGAGGAGACTCCGCCACCAGCCGTGATCCCCCTGCAATGGCGTGATGCATCTTGAAAGTAAACTCGCAGCTGCTGACCAGCAAACACTTAACTTTATGCCAGGCCAACTGCCTAGCTGCCAACAAGCCAGCTGCAAAATCTTCATTATTTCATAACCTGATTAAGCTGCATGTATGCATGAGTGTGACAGACATGTCATGTCAGTGTCTCGGTTTCATTGACTCCCACGCGGCTGCCTCGTCTGAAGCGTGTAGGTCGTGCCTCTCTGTAGCTGGTCCACTGTCACGACCTTGTCATGTCAGCATGTGGCATCCGGGAAATCAAACACGGTCTGCAGACGATCAAACCCTGCTGCAACGCCGAAAACCATTGATTTCATGCAGTAAGACATCCAGTCCAGGAAAGGTCACGATCATGAATCCACGGATCGTCGAAGCCTGCATCCTTCCTTCAATTCAGACCCTCGAACTGCAGAATCAAGAGCCCATCGGACCAGTATAGTCTAAATTGCAATCTACTCCCCAACTCGCTCGAAGCTGGATGCCACTCCGGGAACCCGTGCCCATCGGTTCTCCGAGGTCACGCGCACGGCCAGTGACTGGGAGTCAAAGCGCAAGGGCCTCGTCGGCCGACCTCGCCAGCCTGAAACCAGGAAGCAAACTAAGAAGAGCATAGGAGAGTCGTTTTTTGAGAAGTCACTAGCCGGGGTTCTGATTCTGATGACATTGACCCTTGAAGGCTTCAAGGGCCAGTTGCATGATTCCTGCCAGGATCTCGTTGATAGTCTTCCACGACCTCGCCCGGCCTTCATGCCGGCGGACCTCGTACGCAATGATTCGACTGTCCTCCGGGCGCGGCGAGTGGGGCAGCAGCGCGCTACCGCAGCTTCTCGTACGAACGGTATCAGTGATGATCAGTGCACCACGTTGTTTTGGTATGGTATTTCACAGAAGTGATTTGTGGGATTTTTTCTTGCTGGAGACAGAGCCCCTGGCTCCTCCACACCCGGGAAAGCAAAGGTCAGCGCTCGCGACGTGGCGTAGACTAACTCGGGCGCTGTGGGCTCCTGGGAAGATATATTCGGGCACATCTCTTATTCAGTCCTCACAGGTTTCAGGGTTCTGGGGGCCAGTCTCACGAGCCTGTAGAACTGCTTCAGCTCCTAGTGCAATGAACCATGCGCTTTTGGGGTATATGCAGTTCTTGCTGTCGGAAGCATGGCATGCACCCGTTGGCACCAGAAACAGGACGCGGCACAGCTGCCAGCCTGTGCGACCACGGCGGTGCAAACGGGATTTTCCCCGACTCGGGACCATTCGCCCCAGCCGCTGGCGCCCTGGGCTCGGATTTCGACGACCTGAGAGGCTCTGAGAGGGCCGGCACTCTGCTGTGCTGATGTGCCCTCTTGAGGATTCTCGAGCCCAACGCAATAAGCCAAGATGTTTTTGCAAGGAGTTCTCAGAATCTCAAGAAGCCTCCATTCAGGCTACACTTTGGGATTCACCCAGACTGTTCTCTGTCCCGCGACATAGAGCTTCTCTGGCTCCAGGTCCTTGATCGCAAATTGCAAGCGTCCGCCTTCCGCAACTGGAAGCGTCTCCACCTGGCGCCAACAGAAACAGGCTCATGTCGGTTCTTGTCGATGCGGATTTTGAATCACAATGCCAGTCCACAGAACTGCACAGTAGGCCGAGCGCAGCATCGTTCATGGGTGCGCAATGCTGTCGAAGCCTCCACCGTCTCGGGTTTGCGCCACTGCGGGCCCCGCCAGGTAGTCCATGCAGCTGCCCTCACGGCATAGGCGCAAACATGCAGGTCCTGGGAGCCAAGGGGAGGTTGCATTGCTCAATGCAGCAAAAGCAGCCTTCAGGAAAGGCATTGCTCAGCAAGTCGTCGACATGCCAACTATAAGGCTCGAACTGCTGCCACCAGGTTGATGGGGAGGATGTTGCTAGAATCACGACATGCGCAGCGCTCCGTGAAACCAACCACGACAACCATGCAATGCTAGCAGTGCAGTTGCATTGTACCTCCGAGTTGACAGGACTGATGGTGATGTTGAATCCTGAACACCTCACCTGCATCTTCCCTAATTCAGCCGCACAGCGCTGAGTAACGAAGCGCTCGGCGAACCCAAACCGAATCCATCCAAGCCACAAGTCTGAACACCGTTTCCACAGCTTGGAACCGCAACCGCTGCCTTTAAGCAAGGTTTGAACGCCTGTGCACAATCCGAGGTTTCTCTCTCCTCGAGGGACTTGGTGAGGCAGAGGCGGTCACAAAGGCCTGCAGCGATACCTTGGATCGCAGCAAGACTCGAGCTTTGCTCGCTTGTGTGTCGCATGTATGCTTGTTGAGTTCGGGGTGGAATGACATGGACATGATAGTACCGGGAGTTCTGGTGCCGGGGATGGTCTAAGATTTGAAGCCTGGGGTGGTGATGACTCGCGCGACTGGTGCGAGTGTGCCTTGCAGCAGCTCCCAGCCCTTGCCACTATAGTAACGCTCAATCCCCGACTCGCCTCACACTTCTACGCACGCAAGTTGTCCGAACTCACGAGATTTGTATCAAGCCGAAGAGAGCTCCATGAAGCCGAAGCCTTGAATGCAGCTTTTTACCAGCTCCGCTGCCAGTCTTCAACTGGACGTGCTCCCATGAGATCTGGATCTGATCGTGCTGCACCTGAACGATGTGACTTCGGGGACTTCGAGACTCATCGGCCATTCGCGCAGGCTACGGCATCTAAGGAACCTGGATGGACTTGGTTCATGTGGAAGCTCGACAGAAGTACTGTGAGCCTTGTTTATCTATTTCTTTGGAGGTTGAATTAGTGCACAAGCGCAGTCGACCCTACGTAACAGCCAGAAGCAAACCTCAAAAAGCGTGAAGTTAGATCTCGTCTCTCTCAGAGCGAGGTAAGCATAGCCACCTCATCCACCTGCGCGAGGTCCACCAGTGGGGCCACCGGCAACATCATGACCTGATCAGCCAAAGGAAACGGAGAATATCGTGCATTGCAGCCGCCATCCTGATCTGCTAGAAGCCTCTGACCTGTTCTAAAGGCCCGAAAGAAAGCAAGAGGCAAATACCGACTGCGTAACTAAGTGAAACCTAAATGCCCACACCCAATGTAAGAAGCCACTGCGAGACACTTTCTGTGGGTGCAAAAACTGAAAACCCAGTGCTCGAGCTGTTCAGGCTTGTTTTAGCTTTGCTTTGGCTTTTTTTTTCAGGGAAGTGCTTCTGCAGCAACGGAGCCTCGACCGAGGTATGCGACCAGTCTCCCTCTCCGCTGGCTGCTCTCGAAGCCACCTTCCAGGCTCTGGGTAGATTTAGAGAATTTTTTTGTAGTTGTGCCACCTCCCAGGGTTCGGGCTTAGGACATAAACCCTTGCTTGGTGATGCAAGCCATCTTCCCTGTCGCTGCTGAGGGATTGAGCAGATGTTCTGAGCTAGCCTGCCTTGCTCAACTGCTTTCAAGCCAGGTCGAGTCTAGGCATCCAAGATGGCAAAAAATCCAGACCCCGACATTCGCGGGCAAATCCCACTCAATTCACCCGCCTGGCAACAGTAGCGCTGATCCTCGAGCAGAGGCTTTTGTACGTGCAGCATTGGTTCTTTGCTTCCCGTTGGTACCTCTTTGTCGGCTTGATGGTGCCTGGAGACCATGACGTTGTATTACATTGCACACAGCCAGAGAGTACGTCCAATCTTGTCGCCATGTCCATCTGCGACGTGATTAAACGATACGAGTAAGTGTTTTGTCACATCTGGTGTCTTTGGTGCTCCGCACAAATTGCGTCGCTGCGTCAGACTCGTCGTCACTTTGTGTCACTTGTTCTTCCCAACAAGGCACTTGCAGTTGTCTCATGGTTTACGGGTGGGTGCCAGACATCAACCAACTACATAGGTGCTGTCGAGTCGGATGCCTCATAGGCCATCCTACCCACACTAACGGAAGTTTGATGGTGCATCCTTATGTCAGCTCTTTGTGATCTCTCGCCCGTGCCTTGCGAAACCGGTCGTGTATTACTTTAATGTCTGTCAGACATTTTTGCCTAAACCCTAAACCCCTAAACCCTAAACCCCAAAACCCTACACTTGATATGGGCACGACTTTACCATCTTTACCGAGGAAGACTCCGGCTCACACGTCACTCGCAGCAGGTTTGGCGTTTTTCGTGTGCATGAGTATAGTATACGAGTATAGTCGTCACGCTATCCCCTTTGCAAAAGTTGTTGTGCATGGATTTTGCATGGATCGCGTTATCAGCAGAATCGCAGCCTCAGCATGTTCAAAGCCGGACTCCAAAACAGACCGCAGTCGCAATGGAAGCACTGTCGAGATTGCAACGGCCAGCGGCCAAACCGCTGAAAGTTAGTGACATGTCAATGCACTGAAAGGCCTGACACGGGCTCACCTTCCCCACAGCCCCAGACTGCGAGACAGCAGGTCTACATTATTTATGTTACATTATCTACATTACCTTCATCTCCCTGCAAGCTGCAGGAGCATCTGCCAACAAAAACACTGGAACTTCAACCAGGAATAAGTTGCTCTGAGCTGCTGGGAGAAGGCCAGGCACCACAGAAACAAATTGATATCGGCCGGCTGCGCCTTGCGGAGGGCTCGGCTCTTTGAGGAATCGAAACCCAGGGCTCCGTCTTTTTTTGGAGCCGACCCCCCCCCCCCAAAGATCCGCAAAAAAAGGGCCCAAAAACGAAGAGAGCTCTGCTCTGTAGGGCAGAGCACCCTCTTTGCCTGAAGCCTTCGAGTCAACTACAGCCGAGTGCCTTCGCAGAAGAAGAAGGGCGTGGCCGAGAAGGACGAGTTCTCATCTGACCAGGGGGGTTACCGGGTACGGCTTTTCAGCGACTTTGCTACTGCCCGAACTTCCGAAATCGACATCGCAGAAATCGAAAGCGAAGTACCAGCTGAACACGCCAACACGATGCATGGCTCATGGTATCATGTAGATTCACTGGCGCTGGAGGCTGTACGCTACATCTGCTCAACATGGTGACATGCACTCCCGCACCTCAGTACAGATGGTCTATCAAATAATAATTAATACGATAAATAAACACTTAATGATAACTAATAGTAGTTAACAATAGAAGACATGTCTAGGAGTCTAGGCTGTCCCGCCTTTCACTGCGGCCCAGGTCTCCGCAAAGCTGCAAGCCTGGTTGCGACTCCAATCTGCTAACTGGTGGGCAGCTTCACTGCTGCAAGCTGTTGTGAGAATAAGGGCTGCTAGATATTCCAAGCTCAGGACGAGTAGGTTCAAAGCAAACATGCCGCGCAATGACCGTGCCCCTAAGATATGGTAATTAAACCTCATGTCAGCAAAGTACACAGGACTGTGACGAAGGTGTGTATGTCAGCACAGCTTGTGTGGGGGGGAGGGCTGCGCTCCGATGGCCTTCTGCAGCTGGACACGATGCGTCCGCGCCTGGTGCAGGCCCATGGCTGTGACGCATCATCCGGCGATGGGAAACCAACAACTATCCGGGGTTGTGACGAATGACATTCAATGAAAGGCGCATGGGAGTCTGTTCTGCACACACAGAATGGCCATGTGCCTGACCTATACTGCACCTGGCACTGCGTGTTCTCGATCTAGCTCTTCTTCGCATAGCCGCAACTTGTATCAATTCTGAACACCGGCCAATGGCCAGGTCTGAGAACCTACGTCAAGGCACGGAGCTAGCTCTGGTTGTATCAACTGCACTCCCTGGCCTGCGCTGTGCGATTGCCGAAGGCAGGTGCGACCTGATGCCAAGCACCCCCGGGCAGGTGAGTTGCTTCGTGGTTGAGGGCTTTCGGAGCTCATGATTATGCAAAACCATCACCCTGCGCCGCTGGTGGGTGACAAGAACTTGAAGCTGCTGCAGCAATCGTCGGCCTAGCAGAACATACCTCTGTTCGTCTCCTTGTCCGAAGCTAGGCTGTCAACCCTGAACCCAAAGAACATCATCCCGGACGCAAAGATTGTAGAGGGTACCAGATGGAGCCATGATTTTTCCTGGCCTTGACCAGGAATTCCGTGATGTCCTCGTCGTGAACCTCGCCGCTGAGGGTCTCGGGGTCCGGCTCCTGCAGCGACATGGCCCTTCTGGTCATCTGGTCATCAAGCGGCTTCTCGTCATCGATTCGGCTTACTTCGTCGAAATTGTTTCGTAGTCTTTCTGTAAACTACACCACAGTCACGCGTCCCTTGAGGGCCCGACCTCGCGATCCCATCCAAGCACCAACCTGGTGGGATACTGAGAAGCACACAAACTCCGCTTCTGCACGAAGACGCAAAGAACAGAATTCTATCGGAAGACAAAGACAGCTTTGACGTGGTTCACCTGATAAAGTGGTGCCTTTGGGGTGGCTCGGAGCCAGCCTACAGCCAGCTGACTTAGATTCAACATCGGCTGTTGCTATAATTACTCTCAAGAACTCTCAAGACCTCAAGTCCAGCGCTTGGACCATGCATCCAGCCCGGGGAAGCCGTCAGCGGTTTCAGAATTTCTGACACGATTACTGCATGATTGCTGTTGTCTTGTTTTCTGTGCGACGTTGATGAAAGAGCGGAAGTGCCAAACCACAAAAATAACAAGGCAGCGAACATCTGAGCCCAGGCACGTGTCGTGCGTCCGCAGCAGCGCCTGAGGCGGTGCTAAGCGCGGTGCCACCCGCCAGGTCGCGAGCTTTTCGCTCCTGGCATCTTCGAGGCTGAGGGCTACGATCTGAATGCTAAGAGAGCATGCAAACCCCAAACCCACGGGACCTGTGCGGCCTTACAGGCAAAGCTCCAAGCCTGACAACCAGAACAAACAGCAAGCATTCTAAATCCTAACCATGTTTCTTACCTTAGGAACCATTGTAAATCCTAACCATGCCAACTTCCCCGAACTCCTCAACAACACTGACTGGCGCATGTCCCACCGAACCCCCAAAAGCCCCCAAAAAAATGCGCCAAAAGGGCGACTCGGACCAGGGCCCCCTTCCCGCAGCCGTCAAGGCGGCCACTTCAACGACATACCTGGGATTCTTGTGGTTGGTCCTATCATGTATGTCTGTATGCATGTATGTATTCATAGATGGCGTGTGTGTGTGTGTGTGTGTGTATATATATATATATATATACAGGCCCATGTATACATACATAGTATAGACATGCGTGTGTGTGTGTGTATCTATTATGTATAATACATGTGTTTACATGTAAATCTGTTTATACACATGTATTAGCTGTGTGCGCATATATTGTTATGTGTGTATATATACGTATGTAAACACACACACACATGCGTGTTTGGCTTGCCTAGGTTTGGACTGCATCATATGGCCCTCCACCTTGCTAGTTCACGTGCTTTCGTTTGTCTGATGGGCAGGGCCATCGTAGAGCGGGCAAGCTGCTTCCGAGGTTGCTTCGGGTCCGAGAGAAATGTCGTTGGGGTTTGAGAGAGTCGAACAACCATGACTCGACCAGGAGCTTTCAGAACTCAATGTTGTCCTGCCCCGCTTCTTCACACCAATGAAAGAAACCACCGCGACAGACCCTGCAAAAAGAGACCTGGAGCCAGCATTTTGGTCGATCAAGCTGCTGACGCTCTGGCGACAGGCCTCTCAATGCGAAACGAAGCAGCTCTGTGCTCGCGCACTCCTGGCAATTTCGGGGTTCACGGAACGGCAAAGGCTCTCCGCGGAGATGCTGTCCACCCAGCACTCTCTGCGCCAGCTACAGATCACTCGAAGTCGTCCTCAAGCAGCTCCACAAGTTCCTGAAGGCAGATTTCAGCCGGTGGCTCAGGGTAGCTCTCATGGCTGCTCACTGATTCCACACCAGTTGCTGTAGCCTCTAGGAGGCTGCATTGCATGAGACCTTCTGCCACCGCCTGCCCTGTCATGGTCTGTGACTAGTGAGGTGCCCTGAGGCAAGAACGACATAGACCCATGCGCCGTTGTAGGCCCCATAGCTGCGGGCACCTTTCTTGGCATGCGGACAAGACGGGCTCTGCATCTATCCGTCTCTTCTTGCGCAGCTCTTGACATACCTGCCAAGTTCAAGCCCGTCCTGAGCATGCTGCACACCCGATACCTCGTAAAGCTTACTTCAGGGGGGATGAAGGGGAGCTGAGCAGCCGGTCGTAAACCCGACACTCCACGGTCTCCAAGGATGCTAGATGGCACTAAGGATCCACACTCGCTGGTTCTTTTTGTAGCTTTTCCAGCAATTTCGAGCCCGTTGCCTCCAGAGTGGTATGAGTCTCTTGGTGCCCAGCGTCGAATCGCAGGCGAAGCTTCCGAAAGACTCTTCCGCTCTCGCTGATGCGCTCTGTCCCTGTTGCATGAACCATGAACCATGTGATCATACCTATTATTGAAACCAAGCACACTCGTAGTACCTGGCGCTGTACCCCTTCACGTCGCTGGCTTCGCCCCGCGACCAATCAGGCACAGCACCTGGGTACATGGTGCATTTAGTGGAACCGCAAGCATCATGAAGATCCTCTCAGGTCAGAAAGGGCTTCTGTACTGAATGCAGACAGTTTCTGCAGCCGGCTGCATGACTGTATCAGAAGAGTAGGTAACGAGGCCCCGGCCAGCGCACTCTAGAATCAGGTGGTCATGATATGCGTGGACCACACGAGCTCGGATAGCCTCGGTAGGAAAACGACATTGGCACACATCCCTTTCGGGAGTTCCAGTAGCAAAGTGAGGATGTGGGTAACAAGATAGAAAAGAGCTGCGAGTGTGAAGGATGGACACTGCAAGTCTCGACAGTGAGACTTGGAAGTTGCAGTTCCGCATACCCGACACGCTCAAGGACGCTGTCAGATTCAAAGGACTACCGAGGCACATTGGATTGTAATCACGAAAGTACTACCGCACTTCCTGCTACGACCTTCACCAGCGCCATCCCATGATGTGGAAACGCATGCTGCTCGACATTTCCGTTCCACAGTGCTTCAAAGTCTCCCCCATTGTTGGTGCCACCGGCCGTGTCTTCAACCTTGGCCGGTAAAACGGTCCGACCAGCAGACACGAGTAGAGCCTGACGTCTAAGGCTAACCTGCCAACTTCGAAAAAAAAACTCCAAGAGCTGATGGCTGATTGAACTCAGCATGCTGACGGCATCAAAGGGGCGTCACGGACTCACTCCGTTCTCCCTCCCCTCGTGATGTGAGCGCAGACACCTCAGTTCAAGCGAAGTGCTCCCGGCTCTCTGGGGCTGGTGCACCAGACGGATACTTGGCGACCGGTAGCAAGCTGCCAGACAGCACGTCGTGGCTTGGAGATGCAAGCACAAATCCCGAGATCAGCAATGCTTGGCCGCGAACTGGTTGTTCACTTGGGGGTCGCAGCCATGAACAATCATCTGTGAGAAACATGGGCTTCACGGACTTCTTCCCTAATCAGCTCAGCGGGCATGCAGAGACCATCCTTTGCCGACTCAGCATGCGTGTTTTTTTACGCACTCTCCACCGTGTTTGCTGTCGGAACAGCCGTCGAAGCAGAAACGCCTCCCTCCTCCACTTTTGAAGCGAGGCACCTGCACTGTGTAGGAGGTGCCCGGCACCAAGCCTCGCAGTTCCATCCGTGTGATGAGACCATCTGACTCCTGCAGGACCGGCTATGACAGGTCTGAAGGTTCGGGGAGAGCTTAGGAGAACGCGGCATTTCCGAGCTGATGTCGGATTGTCACTCTTTCCGATGCGCCCAAGCCCAGTCAAGTCCTCCTTCCATATGCGCCCTTGGCTTTGCATCTTCGTTTGCAAGCTTCACTCGGAAAATCTCTGCAGTCCTACGCATGGAACTCCTTCTTCAGCTCTGCCGCAGACAAGAGCATGGTTGGTTTTAGTTATGTCCGGAGTTTTCAATACCGCCTCGTATAACTCCGGCCGAGCAGAACTGCTTCTGAGGTTTGTGTAGGGTTTCTTTCATGCTTAGGAGGCAGGCATATGTCAATATGTACTTCTGTGACCCTCAACTCTGGTTGGTGATCATATTGGGACCTTCATGAGTAGAACAGGGCTTTGGGGTATTTCATCGCAGAAATATGCAGTGCCTACAAGGCGATTCTGTAGTTCTACCGACCTTCATATATTACTCATGCCAAGATTCCGAGCTGCTCCGGCACCTCAGCTTGGGACATGAAGTTAGCTACTGTGACCACGCGAAGGGCTGAAGGGATCTCACAAGTTTCTTCAGCATTCTGCCAAATCTCCGCACCCAAAGATTAAAGACGACGTGGCTCTGAACCTAGACCACGTAAGAGGGTTTCAGGAACAAGCTCCGACCGCACGGCCCAACTTCCAGAACAAAACGCATCTCGCAGCACCCTCAGCGTCCCTCTATTCCCCGCCCATTTCCCTGAGCAGGGATCCAGGAATTTAGCGAACCCCACCTCGACCGATGCGCTCGGCGAGCTCGCTGCGGCGAGCGTGCTCGTGGCTCCCTGCCTTGGGGCCACAGAATATCAACTAATCAGACGTGCAGTCGTTAGTCATAACCGAATAACAACAGAGACAAAGCAAGTAGCAACAAGCTTATGACAGGAATGACACGAACGTTGACAGAGATTCGTCCACCGCCTCAACACTGAAGTCCCTGAGCTTCGACGGGAGCTCTCAGGGCCATTTTCAGTGTTTCGCAACCCCGTGAAACTCCATGTTCACCCAAGAAGCCACAATGGGACTTTTCAAAATCCCGACACCCCTAAGCCCGAAACCCTAGAACCCCAATTAAAATTAAAATCTTACCTGAGGTGACAGAGAGAATCCGAGAGGCAGCTGCAACTCGAACTCCCGAGTGGCGCCGCGGCCACGCTCTCGAGTCTCCAGGGAGAAAGTGGTGAGAAAGAAGGAAATCTCAAAGCAACCCTTACCCCTAAAGGAAGCCATAAAGGAAGCTTGCATGAAAGGTTCGCCCATCGGGAACTGTTTAAGGAGACGAGGGTTTTGAACAGGCTGCCGCAGGCTGCCTGGGGGCAATCTGACTAAGTAAGGAGGTCTGCTCAGTGGGTTATAGGGAGCATGATAAGTCCACTACAGGGCTCCCCTCCCTGGCTGAACCCTACCTTTCCCAGACGTTTTGTCGAGTGCCGGCCTTGGTCAGGTGCACTTTGTATCCAGAGACGGGGGCGCCTGCACAGCCATGGACCGATGGAGTCATCGAGTTTGGGGCTTCCCTGGGGGGCGAATCTGAGTTCTTGTTTAGGGGATTTCATTTAAGTTACCGTAATAAAGAAACCATATTATTTACAATATAGTTAAGTGTTTTACGTTAAGTTATCATAGTAAAGAAGCCATCTTGTTTACTATAGATCCCCATCATGGTAACTCAAATGAAATCGCTTCACAAGAACCCAGGAATTGCACGCACCAGCCCCACAGCCCCGGCCAGCCTTGAATTTCTTTGGGCGTCACCCATTTCAGCGAGGCACTCTGCCGCAGAATCTGCTCGTTCACCGGGGTGCCTCCAAGCTGCAAACTCCCATACTATGGCGAGGCATAAAGCAGACTCAACTCAGCCGGTCGACTGGATTTCTGAACTGGCTCTGTCATATCCTGCAGCTGCTAACGCAAACATCTAAGGTTAATCTAAAGGATTATTCGGGTATTCATCGCCAAGCTACCATAGGGACTCTATCACAAAGGAACTCAAACGCCTCGAACTTCAGGCGCCAGGGCTTCCGTGCAGATTTGTGCAGCTTCCGACCAATCACCGTCACCTCAGCTTCAAACTTAACTAAACTAGACCCCTCACAAGCAGTTTTGTATCTGTTTGTCGTCATACTTTCCAACTATGGCGGCCCGAATCTTAAACTAGACCATGCTAGCATCCACAAACTCACTGAATACCGAGCGATCCATTCCGCTTGCTACTTGTACAGCCGCCGCATACTTAACGGGAATTGGGCTAGCCGCTCGGATATCAACAACTACACCTTTAGGGTTTAGGGCTCTGCATCAGTTGTGCAGAACAAGGATGTGCTTTGTGAACTATGGGAGGGGTCGAAGCACCCAATGAGGTGGACGTTGTCGTGATAGGACACATCTCTCTACGGCCACCCTCAGTCCTCAGTCCACACGTCCGCTTAAAGCACCTGGCTTCAGCCCAACAACCCGAACCCCAAAGAAGAATGTCGCGCCGGGGAACCTTCTCCGTGAGCCACTGCCATCACCTGCAACCGGAAGCAACAAAAAACAAATGTGCCAAGGAGGAACACCAGCTGAGGAACTGCAGAGAAACTTGTGTGCCACGGAATCACCTTTGTAAGGCATTGCTTTTGACAGTCCCACCTGCACCAAACAAGTGCTGCAGGACTTGAGGTCTCGAAGCTTGTAGCGGAAAAGGCCTGCAGGGCGTACTTGAGGTCTGGCCGTGGAGGGCAAGGCTTACCCGATGAGGGATTGGTTTACACGCCATGATGATGCACAGTTCATGTGTGGAACCACTAAGGACATCAAAACAACACGGTTTTTCGTCACCCCGAAAGACGAAAGCTGTTGCCGGGCTTCGCCCCATATGCTGAACACTTAAAGTGACAATACTGTCAAAGGCTGCGAGCCCAACCATAACTCGAAGCTGAACTTCAGCAGACTTTCGACCTCTCAGACACCGTCGTACACCGATTTACTCACACACTGACACTGCCGAGGTCCTCAAGAGGCCCCTCACCTCCATCCGAAGAATATCTGAGCACCTCTTGACAGCATTTTCAGTGAGTGCCTGGCTCGGTTCCGAGCCGCTCAGCAGCGGAGGCTCGGACGCCGATGCTTTCGGTCCAGGCAGGCTGCGCCCGAATGCCGCCTCCTAGCAGAGGCGTGCTCAAAGTTCTGCACCGGGGCGATGGTCGGATCTCCGGCTACCATATTAGTCGGGCAGGTTGCCCAGCCCCCCGAGACGCACACCACGAAAGAATGCCGTCGCCTGTGGTTCGCAGCTCCGGTTCGTAGCTCAAGCGCACGCGGAAGCCTGGCACTGGCATTGCCAAGGCAGCTCTACAAAACTTCTGCAACAAAGGGCCCCTCCTAGCGGCTGATGCTCGAATGTCTGCTTCTATTCCTTGTTTTTGGCCAACATGATGCGGCATTCACTGCCACTCCCACCACTCCCACATCAGCTGCGCGGCTGAACTCTTCAATTTTCAGAATCGCTGTACAAAGGCTTGCGCGCTGGCCTCGCAGTCGCCGCTGGCCTCGCTCGTCCTCCGCATCTTCGCCGAGACAAAGCTCCGTGCGTTCGAGATCCGCACCTAAGAACTGCAACCAGGGGTCTTGTTCGTTTCTTGCCTTTCCTGGCCCTTCGGTGACTAAGCGTCCGAAATGTGTCGGACTTTCTGACAAAGCTTGGGAGATCTGCCATTCCCTAGTTACAACCTCCCAGCCACTCCAGATTGCAAAAGGTATCCGCACTGATCAGCCCAAACATTTCTGATCCCTGAAACTTGACACGTGATAGGTTCACGATCGTCTGGCCTTTCGTTCAACTCTCGAAGCCCCAAACTCTGAGACCAAGCCACAAAGGGAACCCCCCCCAACGGAGTAAGGTCCCTCTTGTCTTGGACCCCGGACTCGGAGAGATCCGCCATGAAATGGTGGCAGACCGGTGGTCCGCTGTCTCAACCTCGGCCGTAAGCTTTCAGGGCTGGGTGTGTAGGTGCTTTCTTTGTGCTTCTCGCATTTCCACCGAAGCATGATACATGGGCCTCAATTTTTTGAGGCCTGACTTGCCAGGTTTTAGAGGGTCGGTGGGTCGCCACCCGAAAAGTTCTCCTATGGCAGGAGCGATGCATTGGCAGTGACTTTAGTGACTGAGCCCACGCCCCCTCAAAGCGAACGGATTTCTCTGCTGGTCGGGCAGCACACAGGCCAGTAATCGGCGGAGGCACAGGCAAGGTTTCTGCCCGCAGCGCCTGGAAGCAGCTGAAGGTGCGGAATATGACTTCTGCGACGTTGTGCTAAGTTCCTTCTTCCCTTCGAAAAAAAACACGTCTCAGGTGCGCGCTAATAGAAGTGTCGAAGTCTCGAAGCTCCGACCCTTCCTTGCTCTCTCCAGCCGTAGACTTGTAAACCAAAAATTGCGAACCTGGCCCCGAGCCTAAGACCCAAAGTCTACGTAGTAGCAATCCACTGAGAGACTTAGGGTTTATAGGGTTTAGGGTGTAGGGTTTATAGGGTTTAGGGTTTTGGGAGAAGTCCCGTTGCCTGCGATGACTGGCCATTGCCGGCTGGTGTGATGGCCATGGCCGTGCCTGGATTTCACCACAGAAGCCCTTGCTCTTCGCTGTTAAAGTGTCTTAGGGGGATCCTCGGGGACTATGGAGGGGTTTGTAGTATGCCGACAAGGTTCAGGGATCCTCCAATTTCAGAATCGGTCTCGACGCTTCGATTCTGGGGTCCGCCTAGGAAATCTCAACCGACGCCATGGAGCAGGAGTAAGCACTCCGATCTTGCAGCTGGCTCGCCACAACAACCTGAACAGCAGAGCCCAGTGCTTCCGGCTTCAGCTTCACGCTCATTTTAGAGGATTTGAAAGATGTAGCTGAAGCCAGTGACTTGAGTTGGATGAGAAGATGGAAGCAACTCAGACGGAATCTCCCAAGAAGGTCTCAAATCACCTCAAGGCCAGGGCACGTGGGAGGGGAACGCCTCCTCCGAAAGCCCGAGCATGCTCGAGAGCCTCGTGAGCTTTTTTGTGGTCTTCCTACAAACTCAACTTCCACTCTGTCAAGTCCCACTTGTTGTACGGTGCTTTGCAAGCTTGGCTTCCGACTTCTCAGAATCATCCCTACTAGGCATGGGGTCCAATAGACTTCTGACACAGCTTGACCAAAAATTGAGGACACAGCATTCCTTCAAAGACCTACAAGCTCCGGGATCCAAGGTCTTCTCCACCAGGGAATGCCCTAAACAGCACGTGAACTCCGGGAGCACTCGCTGAACAACAGAACCTCTGAAAAGCAAGAAATGTATGCCGTGAAAGCCCACTAAAGCTGTAAACATTCAACGAAGGGTCACAAGCCCAGTTTGTACAAACACCTAAGGCAACAAAGCAGTGGGCAGTGGAAGGACAACTAAGTACATCATGCGGTAGAAATACACGAGCATCTGTGCGCGTGCTGCTGATGATTCTTTGCAGCAGGATGCTTACGAAAGCGATTTTGTGGTGTGCATACCTCATGCAGAACTGAGGCTCTGCACAGCTCCCTGTTAAACGGAAGGCCTCGGCTTCACCTCTGCGGCCAACTGCGCGGCTGCCGCGCACGTGATCTGGTGCAAGCTTCGGACTTCCGAGGCTGTTGAGTTTAGGGTGTCTAGGATTTAGCGATTCGGATGTGGAGTTTAGGGTATTCGAACTCGGGGTGAGCCTGGGGTTTAAAGTTTGGTGCTTCAGACATTGTGGGCATGATAGGCCCTTTTAGGTCAGGCTTTCAGCTTGTTCGGAGCTTGGGGTGGATTTGAGGCTGCCGGATTCAGGATCCTCGTTGACTCCACTTTGCGGATAGCTGCGAATGCAAAGCCATCTGATGTGTGCTCGAGAACCGAACCGACTAACGAGTAGCGACGATGAGAGTCTGGTCAATGCAGGAAGAACATGACACTGACATTTAAGGCTCCTGTACGGTACTTAAGCCGTCCAGCACGAAGACCGTGGCCTTTTAGATGAGTTCTGGAAACTTTCATGGCAAGTTATCTTGCATGAGGCAATCTTGTGGACCATCCTGACAGCTCGAAGAGCGATCCCAAAAACGAAATCTCGAAGTCTGGAATCTCTGGGCCTCCAGGTGCCGCGTCTCCGCACCGCGCTGCAGCGGTTGCAGCCTCTCGTTCGCATGACTTCACGGAGGAATGCTTTAGGTTGCCCAGTAGCCCCCTTAAAAATAAGGGTACCCTTTTTCCTACTCCTTGGTTCTAGTAAGGGAACCCAAGAAGAAAAAGGGCAAGAGGGCGCTGCTGGGGAACCTAGAATGTCTTGGACATTGCGAGTCGGATTTGGGAGTTTGGGGCTAAGATGGGCTAAGGCTTAGGATGTAGAGGGTTCCATCCTGAACTCCGAGGTATGCTTGCAGGACATGCGTACTAAAGCCGAGTGGCGTGAGCTCAAAGCGTTCGACCTCCTCGTCCTGTCCTGGAGGTTGCAGTGTGCTCTTGGACTCGGTGATTGGCGCAGTCCCTTTGCTTTTCAAAGGTGTCACATTGCAGAGTCGCCAGTCAGAAGCCTGCCCTTGCCAGCCCGCACCAGCAAGAACCGCTAAAAATAGAAGCCGTCCTTTGGTTGGGTCCTCTGGGCTCTGGAACCTCAGTGCTGCGAGGGCAACCCAAAAAGCTGGCTCCGTAGCAAGCCGCAAACAAGCCGATGCCAGAGAGCGCCCAAGCCCAAGGACACTCCGAGACGAACCGACACAAGTTGTCGCCAGACTTCAGGTGTGCACCAACGGAAACAACTTTTTCTGAAACTTCCAAGCATTGATGGCCGACACAAGTACAAACCCGAGACAACCCTCACAGCAGTCTCGGCACCCCGATACTCCTGTAAGTTTCCGAAACTCCGAGTGGCGTGAGACCGAAGACCAAGGAGGCGTGGCTACCGGCCAAGAGCTGCGGCATGGCGACCTTGCCGTAGGAGTGACATTTGGGTGGAGCACTTATTCTTAATACCTAGGGTCAAGGCCCCTGCTTTTGAGAATCTATGCCGGCTTGCGGGGGTTTTGGAGCAGCTCGCCCTTCTACAGACTTAGCA
Source organism: Symbiodinium necroappetens (assembly GCA_905231915.1). Taxonomy (NCBI): domain Eukaryota; class Dinophyceae; order Suessiales; family Symbiodiniaceae; genus Symbiodinium; species Symbiodinium necroappetens. The sequence goes on along the minus strand of CAJNJA010012130.1, from coordinate 15,874 downwards.
GTAGCTCTAGGACGTCCCAGCCTGTGGGGCCTTCCGCCAAGTGAAGAGTGGGACGCTCTTCGGGGACCACTCGCCTGCAAAAAGGATGGGGAGGAGACAGCCTGTTTCTTTGACTGGAGGAAATGAAATGGCGAAAAATGCCCCTGTTGAAGGCACGGGCAAGAAGTTACAGGCTTTCAAACAAAAACAGTCTTCAACCCTCCTCTGTCCCCTGACACGCCACAAGCATTCTGCCGCAGCAACTGCTCAGCTTGATGAGGGCACCTTGACCACAGGCAGTCTTTGCCGCGACCTGCAGGTAAGCGAGCTTGCTGCCCAAAATTGCAATGCTTCTACTGACATCCTAGCGTTTCTGAGGACAATTTCAACTCTTCTCACTGTACATGAAGGGCCGAAAGGCGCACAACTGTGATAACCCACGCCTGGACGAGATACATGCGCGAAGCAGATAGGCCCGTCAGCCAGTAATGCACCTCAATTCGCTTCCGCTCCGGGCCACACGACATCCACTTCGGTAGTAGACATGATGAGTTGCATGTTGAAGCTCCTCTCTGCCTTCACGGCTTCACTTCCAGGGTCTCTGCCAATGTAAGCCTAACTTCATCTGGTGCATCTGAAAGAAACCCTTCCAAAGACCCTAGAGAAAGTACCCCGTCCCCCCAAGTAAAGTCATTGTAAAGGCCTGTAAAGACTGTTAGAGACACCCTCATGAGGTTGATGATATGAATCCAGCATTACCCATAATAAGAAATATACCATAATTCCCCTAGTTTAGTGTCCTTAGGGTACTGCAGGATTTATATCATCAACCGTTTGACAGTCTTCCCCCGGCCTCCCTCTCAACTTCATCACCGCTTCCTCAGAGTATTGAAACCGTGCTGGATACGAGTGGAGGATTCGTTGGAAGTGGCCGAACAGCGCCACAGAAGGGATAGGTCCGTGGTTCTCTGCCGATGCTGCAGTGACTAGACGCCGAGTTTTCTGGGTGCTCGGAAGTGCCCACTGAACACTTGTTGAAGCGAGATGTGCGCTGTTTTGCGTTGCAGAAAATGCGATCCAAGGCTCGTTGGGCAGGTTCTGGACTGCCTACCAACCACGCATGGCGGCAACACGGTTCACATGGTTGATGCGCCGTTCGTTGGACTGGTGACTTCGGGTTTCGAAAGAGTCCCAACAGTACTCATCAGAAACAGGGATACAAATTCAGAGGATTTCCGTGTGACAGGGACGAACAGGGCAACCCAGGTGCTGAGCGGCCCACCTCCCGTCTCGCCGTCGGTCTTGGCGACAGACATGGCAGCGCTTCCTTGTCCCACCAGTGCATGTGGGGAGCATGCAAACAACGGTAAGTCTGAGTCCTAGGGCCCTAGGGCCCTTCTAGTGGCTCAGAAGCAGTGCGCGAAGGTCTCCCGCCTTCCAGGAACTGTGCCGTCTGCTCGCTGGGCTTCAGAAGTCTGGAGGCCAGCTTCACCTGCCGCTTTGATACTACACTTTCTTTCTGATACGTTATGTTCCAGTATCAGTGTATAGGAAGGTGCACCTATTGGGCCTCTGAGGCCTATTGAGTCTGTGGGTTTATAGGTTCAGCAATGCTCCTTGGCATTGCTTGTGCCTGGCTCCAAAAGGCGGACTGGAGTGCTGTCAGAGCTGCTATCACCGGCACCTACATTAAATCTATCTGGGGGCCTGTACCTACACTGGTATTCCTACTCTGAACCTTGTTTTGAGTAACGCAGGTTCAGTCCTCCTTCTCGTTCTTCACGGGCCAGCGTGGCTCTGTATCGTAGTAGCGCACGACATAGCCCAGTACCTGCAGTGTGTCCGACACCCTCCTGTTTGAGAAGCTCTAATCTGTCTGGCATCATGAACAAAGTGTCTGTTTCGATTTTGCCTCAGACTCTTGCTGAGGTACGGCATTTTCATGAATCTTCAGATTCATACTTCTTTGTCTTTATACCTGCACGCGTATCTGCTTAGCTGTACCACTTCAATCCTGGCACAGCAGCGGGGCTAGGATTGTACGCTCTGGTTGCTGAGTCTGTTGAAGCTGGGTCCAAGCAGACGCCTGCTTTCAAGCCCGTGCCTCGTCCTGCTGGGCAGTGGGGCTGGCCCATTTCAGTAACAGGCGATCGTACCTCTGCAGTGGGCTCTGGTCTTAGCGTCTCGGTTTCGGATGAAAGGGGTTCGAAACCTTTTTAGGGCTTCAGAAGCGCTTGTCAGGGTTCGTTGTTTGGGAGTGTAGCATCAAGGCACAAAGACACCGCAGCATCGCCAAGACGGTGACAGCAACTTGCAGTACGTCCGCTGCATAATGAACAAATGATGAATCTAAGCAGAATTGACTCGCATGGCCATGCCCAATCGAGGGTACATGCGAGTCTGTGCAGCTTTGCCATCTTGCTGGGAAGTCCCCTGAAGTGCCCAGGCCTGGCGCACTGCAGGCGCGGGGCATCTTTCAGAGGCGGCGCGACAGCGAGGGTTTGAAACCTGAATGATGTTTTGAAGGTCCAAGTGCTCCAAAAGCAGTCCTAGAGCATATACTTTTTTTTGCACTACGCGTGTTTTAACTCGTAGAAATGTACTCCTTGGTCCCGCAGGCACTTTTTGGACTTCGGGCTCCGAACATCGAAGCTTCGAAAACCGCAGAGCGCCTCTGAGGTGAGCTTCGCCGTCCCTCGGAGAGCGCCAACCGCACCTGGGAGAAAGGAGTTATGAAATTGTCGAGATGACGCCTGCAAAGAAAAGCCGTCTCTTTCTCTACGTCGACTCTCCGGTGCAGGCCGGAAATATTGCAGTTTGCTGCAAATCGCACAAAAGCTTTGTTGACCCAGTTTGGTGGCTCAGGTTGTGGCAGACGTGGGATGTAATAGCAGCGCTTTGGAATTAAGTTGCTGTCTAGCCACACAGAGCAAGCACCTACGGCCTACGGTCGACACACCCCTCAACTATCGCCAACCATCGGCCCTACATGCTCAGTTTCTGCCCTGAGCCAAGATAACGATCTAGGACGGAAGTGTACCTTGCTAGAAGACTCAGTCTACTCACAGAATACGGACCACCGTAGGAATCCAAATATCGCGTAGCCAAGACTTGGCATCGGGCATCGTAGAAGGAAGCTGCTTCGAGTCCCCGGAGCGTGATGTGAACCTCCAGAAACTCACAAAGGGCTAAACCCTAAACCCTAAACCCCCTAAACCCTAAACCCCCTAAACCCCTATAAACCCCTATAAACCCTAAACCCCTATAAACCCCTAAACCCCTATGAACCCCTATAAACCCCTAAAAAACCCTAAACCCTATAAACCCTAAACCCTATGAACCCCTAAACCCTAAACCCCACACCCTACAAAGCCCTAAATCCTAAAGCCTAAACCCTCAGCCCTAAGCCCTAAACCCTACACCCTACAAAACCCCTAAACCCTAAACCCTACAAAACCCCCAAACCCTAAACCCTAAATCCTAAAGGCGACTATAAAGCTATAAGGCTTGCTACAGAGGCTCAGGGCTTCGAGCGGCCCGAGACCCCCCAAGCCCCGTATTTTTGGAACGGTCGCCCATGGCCCGATGGTGCCTTGCATTCAGCTACAAGTTTAAGGGTTTAGGGTTTAGGGCACTAAACCCCTAAGCCCTAAACCCTAAACCCTAAACCCTAGTTTTAGGGTTTAAGGTTTAGGGCAGATTCTTCGCTCTTGAGCTACACCCTCGAAACCTCAACCGACTAAACCTTGATGTATCCGAAAATCTGAAACATGTACAAGCCCAAAACGTAGCCCCAAGAGTCCGCGTACTTCCCGTTATAGGACTCGACCACGAAGAAGCACGAAGAGACAATGTGACAAGCAGGATCCAGAAGGCCACCCTATTCATCCTTCCCCTCAAGGCTCTTGAAGCCGAGAAGTGACGTCGTATAGCCTTTCGGCAGTCGCATCGCGCGGCTTCTAAAGGGCCTCTCTCGTGTTACCACACCATTTCGGGAACTAAACCCAAAGACTCCATGTACCTTTATAGTTGCTACTTGGGCCTTAAAGGCGTCCCTATATAGGCACTTTAAGGCCTAAGTATGTACTATGAAGGTACATGGAGCCTTTGGGAAAAGGCAGTAGAACCGGTAAACAGCAAACAAGAAATGCCCGCATGAACTACTGGACCGATCCCTAGGGCTGCTGGTGCCCACACTTGGAGGTTCATGGGTAGTTATAAGCAGGGGTTATGGGGTTCCTATTTAAGGGCTCCCTTTAAAGGGTTCTGTAGGGCTTTTAGGGTTTAGGGGTAGTTATAAGAGGAGTCATAAGTCTCTTAAATATAGGTTATCATTATAGTTATCCTACTTATAACCCCACTTATAACTACCCATGAACCTCCAAGTATAGTATGCAAATACGTATAAGCCTAAAGTATCAACCCCTTTAAGGCATAAGTATGTACTTCATGAGTATATGGGGAGGTTCCGAAAATAGGGGGACCCTAAGATAGTACCCTAAATAGTAGGATCCTTATTCTAAGGACCCCCAAAAGAGGGTACCCCTTATGTTCGGAAAGTCCCAACCTAAACCCTAAACCCTAAACCTAAACCCTAAACCCTGGAAGCCCCATGTGGCGGACAAGGCACCGTCTCGGCCGTATAGAGGGACGAGGATGTCGTTGCCCTTCCATTGGGCGCAGCGCCTCCGTGGGGGTTTGGATTAGGGGGACCCTTGGGGATAAAAACCCTCTGAATAAGGTCCCTTTTCAAGAGAGCCGTAGGTAGGGTTCAGAAGGGTCCCCTCTAAGGGGTCTCCCTACTCCTACCTGGGACTCCGGGTTGGCAAGGGCTTCGAGCATAAAGGGTGTACCCCTTTTTTGCTTTGTTTTAGGGTTTATAGTTTAGGGTTTAGGGGTATAAAGGGTGTACCCTAAGGCTGTATAAAGGGTGTACCCTAAGGCTCAAAACAGCCTAAAAAAGCCTTATACACTATGGTATTGGGTTTAGGGTTTATAGGGTTTATAGGGTATAAAGGGTCCAAATAAAGGTCTCTATCATGGGGTATAGGGCTCTACAGCTCTAAGGGCCTTTCGAAAGGCTTCACCAAGGTTTGTTCAAGGCTTCTATCACATGGGTTGGAAATGGTTCCGGGGTTTAGCATTCTTTAGTCTTTTTAGGGATTGGGATTTACAAGGCCAGAGGACTTTCGACGCAACTGTTCGCAAATATTGGCTCCCATCAACCAGCAGAGACTTCAAAAGAGTCCTGACAGTTTGCAGTGCGATACGACAGTATAGTCTGTCTAATTAATAGGGTGTCCCTGGTAATATGCCGTGGGCTTAATGATTAGAATAACATGTTTGATATATGGGTAGTTCTGTACATTGGGTCCCTTTTTAAATTAGGTCCCCCAACATAGTATGGCACCCTTATGAGAAAGCACGCTGCGGGGGGCCCTAGTTTAGAGAGCGACCCACAAAACCACGTTCCGAGGTAGTGGCTTCGACCTTTGAGAGGGCTTGCCAAGATTGTTTACGTGGTTTCTGGGCTCCTCAAGAAAGGAATGGCTGTACCCATACGCCGAAAAGTAGTTCCTTTCTATGGCTTATATTTACAAGGAAAGCCCAAAAAGGAACTACTTAGGGGCCTATGGGTAGCCCCACTGGGGCTACAAACAGTCCTTTACTGAGGAGCCCAGCCCGCGCACAAAAATCATTGGCCGGTTTTGCGTCAGCTATGGCCCCTTATAATTCAAGGGCAGAACCCATACCCTACGGGTCCAAGTAGTCCTTATTCATGGCTTGTGGTACCCCATAAAGGCCCCAAAGTCCTTAAATAATGAGTACTTGGACCCTTAGGGATAATTGCAGTAGGCAAAATAAAGGAGCCCTAAACACTAAACAATAAATGCGGAAACCCTAAGCCCCGAACCCGCAAGCACAGAAGACATGTCTGAGTCCGCCGCTAGCTGTGCGCCCGACCTCCAAGGGACATGATGTAAGCTGGGGTTTAGGGTTCCCAGAGACTCCAAAAACCCCTTAATTAAGGAATATACCTTAAATCTTATTGTGGCTCCTACTACAACTTTAAGGTCTATTCCTCAATTAAGGGGTTTTGGAGTCTCTGGGTAAGTTGGGTTTTCAGCGTTTAGGATTCATGGCCTTTTCGGTTTAGGGGGTTGTTGGGTTTTCAGCGTTTAGGATTCCTGGCCTTTTCGGTTTAGGGGGTTCCGGGTTGTTTATGACCGAAATGTACACGAACACGGCCGGGTTTTCTGTTTTACCTATACGCACCCCTGTACATTCATGTAGGAAAAAATTCATATCAACCCTATCCCCGAACAAACCTCAATACCTACATACAACCCCTGCAACGGGCACACCACTGCACGTGCTTCAGGATGGAAACAGAATCTGGGCCCTGAGGAGCAAGGCAATGCATGCGTCAGCTGTGGTGGCGTATTCAAGGCTTAGGACTGGATTTAAGATAACCTATAATAGGTTTAGATGGTTTAGGGCTTGGGGTTTAGGGTTTTGGGTTTAGGGTTAGGATTCCATACTCAGAAACAAAGGTCGCGCGGAAAAGGTGCTACGGTACATCTCTGGGTAGCCCCGCAAGCCCAAACCTTCACCTGTCTCAGTCTTGCTGGTTAGTCTAGGGTTTTGGGGGGTATACTACATCATACTGCAATTATAGTCAGGAACCCAGAATGTTGTCGGTAATTACTTCGGCCCCTATGTTCCTAAACCCTAAACCTTAATGCTTAGGGCTTAAAGGCTTTAGGGTTTAGGGTTTCAGGGCTTAGGTTTTAGGGTTTAGGGTTTAGGGTGGACCCTACAGAAGCTACCCGTTTAGGGCTTCTTGTTATGACTTCCTCAAATCCTACATTACCCATAATGAGGAATATTCCATAATTCCCATAGTTTAGGGTCCTTCAGGTACTGCAATCGGCAATATTATATCATCGAAAGTATGTCCTGAAAACTGTAGGTTATTTAAGGTACAGGCAGGGTTTACGGTCCAGGGTTTATGGGTTACCGCGTTAGAAGTTAGGATTAGGGGAGGGTTTTGGGATGCAGACCCTCTTAACAAGGTCCCTTGGAGAAGGGTCCCCTTTAAGGGGTCTCCTTCATACTACCTAGGATGCTCAGGGATTAGGATTGACGGCTATTGCCCCCAAGCATAGATGGGAACCTACGTCCTAACCCTAACTATTCTATTTTAAGCCCTACTCAGGGGCCGAAGTCTCCAAAAAAACTAGCTACTCTGGTTTGGGATCGGAGTAGATGTGGATTAGGACTTGACCACAGGGGCCTCAATAATTGGAACCGTGTTTCGGCGGTGAACTAACCCTCAGGAATATTGCTTTCAAGCTGGTCCGGCCCCGATAGTCTTCTAGTGGGTATGTTATAGACCCTAAACCCTAAACCCTAAATCACTAGACCATCCTAAACCCTAAAACCCTAAACCCTAAAGCCCTAACCCCTACAACCCAAAAATGCTAAGCCCTAAAACCCCAAAACCCTAAAACCCTAAACCCTGAAAGCCTAAACCGCAAAACCCCACAACCCTAAAACCCTAGAGCCCTACAACCCTAAACCCTAAAACCCTACAACCCTAAACCCTAAAACCCTGAAGCCCCAAACCCTAAAACGCTGGAATTTCAGAGCCTCCAAGCTGAAACCGCAAACCTCAAACCCTTCACTCGAAGCACCACCATACTGGAAAGGGTTTTTAGGGTTTGGGGATTAGGATTGTTGGGTGTAGGGTTTGTAGGGGCTTTAGGGTTTAGGGTTTAGGGATAGCCGGTAGGGCTGTTTGCCGAATAAGGAAATCTTGGAGCGTCTCGTCGTTGTGGCAAGTGCATGTCGCGGGTGCTTGTCATGCGTTTGATGGTCTCCACCACTTCCTCATGACTAGCAAGACCAAGGTCTTTGATTTCGTCTCCGCATACAAGAAACTTTCCACGGTAAAGGGTCTCGTTGAGAGCAAGCAGGGTGCTCAGCCAGCAAATCGCAGGCCGGAGCTTCATGGTTCAAGTCGGCATCGTCAAGAACCTTTCCATCTCGCCTCGCACACGGCTCACCAGAACGGAGCGGCGAGAGGCATGTGCCTCAGATCTCAAAGGAGTCATAACCCTAAGGCTCAAAATAGCCCAAAAGCCTTATCTTGTATAGTATGGTCTTTGGGCCCAAAGCCTTAAAATATGAGTCCTTAATTGGAACCTTAGGGTAATACATGTGAAGTAGAACCTCCAGACAAGCAGAACAGCCATCTTATTGCAGGTCCAGAGCACAGAGTGTACCCTCGCAACATTCAGCCTAAGCCATCAAAATCCGAACCCTCAACCGCAACACTGAACCCCCCCCCCCCCAACACACCTTAACCGACTCCGTCGCTCTTCTTGGAGGATCATGGGACTTGGTACGTGGGGGTATAATGTTATAATCAAAAGTAGCCATACTCATAAATAACTCCTTGTAACCCCAAGTAAAGTACTTGTAACCTTGCAGCGTCTCATGATCCCAAGTAAGAGGGAGGCTGCGAAGTACTCGTGCCTCAGGAATAGCACCCAGCAAAACACACGCGCCAGTGTTACTAAGGAGCCCTATGTCAGCTCGTCAAAACCCCAAATACCCGTACATAGGCTCCAAAGTAGTTCCTTTTTGTGGTTTATATTTAGGATCCTATAAGGTCATCCCCTAAAGGAACTACTATGGAGCCTATGGGTAGAGACTCATCTTCACATGCAGCCTGAACCCTAAACCCTAAACCGAAACCCTAAACCCTAAACCCTAAACCCTAAACCAAAACCCTAAACCCTAAACCCTAAACCGCAAGTACGCCGATAACTACATCAAAAGCCAAGCCCTTCAACCCCCAAGTCGCTTACAAAAAGGCACAACCCCAAAGGCTCTAAGGGTTTAGGGTTTAGGGGTTTTTAGGGTTTAGGGCTTGGGGTTTAGGGTTTAGGGTTTAGGGCTTTTAGGGTTTAGGGTTTAGGGTTTAGGGGCCCAAATAACCATACTATTAGAAGGCTTTGGGACAAATTTTGAGCCTTCGGGAACAGGTCGGGGGACAGCCCTTGGACTACAAAGCCCTCTGACTGAGCACCTTGTGGACAAGAAGCTTTTGGAACTAGAGCCTCAATTCAGAAACCTAAAGGAGCGAAAGATGAGGACTGGCAAACCCTGAACCCTACACCACAAAGTTTAGGGTTTAGGGCTTATAGGGTTTAGGGAGATCACCTGATTGTATAAGCAACCCTAAACCCTATGAATAAGCCCAAACCCTGAACCCTACAGAACAAGCACGACGTGCCTTCTCTTCCAAGGATTGTCCGACGTGCGGTCCCGCGGGGGAAACCTTGCCGAGTTGGAACTTCAACCCTTAGTCGGAAACCTCAGAGCTGTCACTAGACCCGAAACTCAAGGGCTTAGGGTTTAGGGTTGAGCTAGGGTTTAGGGCCGTTTAGGGTTTAGGGGTTTAGCGATTAGGGTTTAGGGGTTTCGGGTTTAGGGTTTAGTTAGGGTTTAGGGTTTAGGTTTAGGGTTTAGGGAATGTTTCTGATAAACTGCCACCCTGCACTCTCAAGAGTCAAAACCACAAGCCCTAAATCCCAAGACGCTTTAAGGAAAACTGAACCGAGAGACTCAACAAGAACCGCAGTAACTACGAACAACCGACGAATTGTATTCGCCTCTGTTACGTAAGGTTTGCTAAACCAAAAATCCTGGTCAACAAATGACAAATGTAGAAGCAAGAAGATTACAATGATTGTATGTAAGGGTTGCTTGCACAGCCTTACCTGTGCCCCAAAGCGTTGTTGTGATCAGTAAGGACCCTACCCAGAGACTCCAAAACCCCTTGATTAAGGAATATACCTTAAATCTTATGAGGGTTCCTATTTTGATTTAGAGTATATATTCCTTAAATTAAGGGGGTTTGGGGGAGTCTCTGGGTACAGCAAGGGGTTTTGGAGTCTCTGCGAACGGTGGCCTGAACTCTGAACTCCAGACCCGAAAACCTGCACGCCAGACCCAACACCCGACGTCCTGGACTCTACCTATAGTCTCCCTTGTAGTTCCTTTTTTGGGGCTACCTTTTATAGGTTCCTTAATATAAAATTGGTTTAACCCAAAAAAAAAAGAACTGCAATGGAGACTGTAGGTAGACCATAAACCCTAAACTAAAGCCTAAACCCCTAAACCCTAAACCCCTAAACTCCTAAACCCAATGAACACCCAAACTGGGAAATCCTGAACTCTAAAACCCTAAGCCCGAAATCCTGAACTCTCGACCCGACACCCGAAATCCTAAAACCTCTTGAAATGGTTTAAGGGCTTTTGGCTTTAGGTTCAAGGGCTGAGGCTTTAGGTTTGGGGGTTTTAGGGGTGTAGGAGTTTAAGGGTTTAGGGATTTAGGGGTTAAGGGGTTTGGGGTTTAGGGTTTAAACCCTGCACCGAGGGCGCCTCTCTTTCAAGGACCATCAGCTCGTGGGGAACGGCCTGTGGGTTTAGAGTTGAGGGTTTAGGGTTCAGTGTTCAGGCTTTAGGTTCAAGGGCATAGGCTTTAGGTTTAAGGGTTTAAGGGTGTAGGGTTTAAGGGTTTAGGGTTTAGGGGTTTAGGGGTTTAGGGGTTTAGGGGTTTAGGGTTGAAACCCTGCACCGAGGGCGCCTCTCTTTCAAGGGCCATCAGCTCGTGGGGAACGGCCTGTGGGTTTCGAGTTGAGGGTTGTGGGTTTAGGGCTTAGGGCTTACTCATTACTTGGAGGATCATCCACTTAAAGTGTTGCTTAAAGGGTCCTCAAAGGCTTCCTTAAGAGGGATCCATAAGGGGTCTATACGGGTTGTATGAAGGGGTGGCGGTTTCGGGGCTTACTTTGGAGGATCATGGGGCTTCGCAAGTCAGGTGATGAGTCCCTTTAGTGGGGTTAGTGGTTATAAATTGGCCCAGGGGGGTCCATATACAGGGCCATTATGCAACCCCAAAAGGGCTTAAGGGCTCAGGGAATGGACGGCTTTAGGCATCAACGACTTGCCGGTTTCAGGGTTGAGGGCTGAAGGTACCGAAGTTTTTTGGGCTTGAGGGCTTCAGGGGATTAAGGGTTTCAGGGCTTCAGGGTTTGAGGGTGTCCAGGGCAAGTTTGAGGGTTCAAGGCGCTAAGGCCATCAAAGGAGCCCCTTGAAAGAACCCTTCGAGGACCCCTTGAAGTATTGCCCTGAAAGGAGAAGTATAAGGAATCCTAAACCCTAAACCCTAAGCATCTTTAGTCCCATGGTCCATCTTTCTGCGGCTCACTGTAAGTAGGACTGACTGTGCAACTTCCCTAAACCCCTAAAACCCCCATAAGCCCTATAGGCCCTAAGCCCAAAACTTTCTGCGGCTCACTATAAGTAGGACTGACTTCGCAACTTCCCTAAAAGGCGTCAGCGCTAAACCCCCCTAAACCCTAAACCCTAACCTCCTAAAGTACTCCTTTCAGGAGGTTTTATAGGGGGCTCCTCTAGGGCTCTGCAAGGAGAACCTTGGGGGGTTGCCTTGTCCACTGCACTTTGGGTTTAGGGTTTAGGGTTTAGGGGTTTAGGGGTTTAGGGTTTAGGGTTCAGGGTTCAGGGTTTAGGGTTTAGGGTTTAGGGTTTAGGGGTTTAGGGGTTTAGGGTTCAGGGTCGCGATGCTCGTTCCTCTGGGCTTCTATGATAGGGGTTTCGGATGGTTCAGGGTTTAGGGTTTGAGGGAAGTACTAAGATGATTTGGAACGGTATCCCCCTCGTAACCGTACCTACTGCTGATGGCATAAATCCTGCATTACATTAAGGACCCTACACTATGGGAAGTATGGTATATTCCTTATTATGGGTCATGCAGGATTTCTATCATCAACCGTAGACCCCTTTGGGGATTGACCTTGCAACTTCAGAACAGTTGGAGCGCCTTGTCCACTGCACTTTCCTCATTCTCCTCGAGGTGGTCCAAGGACACTTGGCGCTTGAGGGGACGCGCCTCCGAACTCGGGCGAAGGTCCCCTAAACCCTAAACCCTAAACCCTAAACCTTAAACCCTAAACTTAAAAGGAAAGGGCTCTACAACTGCAAGGCTTATTAAGTAAGGCCTTTTGGTCACGGCTTTATGGGGTGTCCTAAACCCTAAACACAAAACCCTCAACCCTAAACCCTCAACCCTAAACCCTCAACCCTAGACCCAGAGATGGTGAACAGGAGATTCTTGAACAAGCTTTGGCAGGCTTGATGCCGGATTTCTAGCCGAGCTTTAGAGTTGGTGTGGACGTGTTTTACAAGGGTTTCAAGGGGCTCGGGGTTTTAAGGTTAGGGTTTAGGATTTAGGGTTTTAAGGTTCAGGGTTTTAAGGTTCAGGGTTTAGGATTTTGGGGTTTTAGAGTGTTTACAAGGTTTTAAAGGGCTGCTCCAATGAGTTTTGTAGGAGCTTTAGCTGGGGCTTTGGTACAAGGGGCTGTGGTTCAGGATTTAACTTGCTTCCCAGAGACACCAATACCTCTTTAAATCATCACAAAAAATCCACTGTACCCTAAACCCTAGACCCTAAACCCTATATACACTTAGGCATATTCCTTAGTTACCGGGGTTTTGGGATCTTCGCGGGGCATATTCCTTAAATTACGGGGGGCTTGGGGATCTTCGGGTGTCGGCATTTTCCGGCAGTGGTCTCTTCGGGATGAAAAGAAAAGCGCTCGGGTTCGGGGTTTAGACTCTAGGGGTTTAGGGGTTTAGGGTTTAGGGCCTAGGGGTTTAGCGCGTAGGGGTTAGGGTTTAGGGGTTCAGGGGTTTAGGGTTGAGGGTTTAGGGGTTTAGGGTTTAGGGCTCTTGGTCGACCTGCTATTCCCCACATGTTACTGAAATCACAGAACACTTTGCCCTTCTGATTCTTGTGGGCTCCGGGTTCACGCTTTAGTGTTGCCTTTGCTTCGTGGCGTCCTCAGGTCTGAGTGAACCGCGGCGGGTACTCCCTCCACCTTTCGGAAAGGCCTATTCTCAAGCTGTTCCACGTGCTCCTTCGAAAATCGAAGACCTGTAACTCTCTTACCCTACAGTTTAGCAGCCATTACCCGCTTAATTAGTAGGTCGAAGCCATAAAATTGCAGGTAATTCGAGCCCCAGGTAACCTTAAACTATTGAACTTCCAACCAAAAATGCCGACCTGAGAGAGGATCATGCGACGGAGCCCCAAGGAAGTCCTCTTGGTCACACTTTCCGCGTGCCATGTTGCCCTTCGGGGATCCAGCCCGTGAGGCTTCTTTGGCTGTTTGTGGACTTCCTTCTGCGACACACCCGGATCAAGCAGCTTTACGGGTTCTACCTACTATTTAAGGGGCAATGACTGCTAAACTGTAGGTACTTGGAGGTTCATGGGTAGTTATAAGTGGCGTTCTAAGTAGGGCATCTATAATTATAACCCATATTAGGGGACTTATAACCCTCCATGAACCTCCACGTAGAAAGAGTTACAGGGATGCTTCTCGGTCTGCGAATTCCTTCTGGGCGGCCCACTTCTTCGCCAGGCCGTTGTCCTTGCCCTGCCTTTCCAGGTGCTTCATCGGGTACCGCATGTCTTTCCATGCGTCCCGCTAGGTGTCTGGCAGAGCTTGTCCTGCACCCAACTGGGGAAACAGCACTATGTAACACATTCTGAGTATAAAACATTGCTCTATGCATTTCTCAATGTCTTTTTTCCCCACGGGTATGCCCTAGAATCTCCCAAAGCTACACCCACCATTGATGCTGGCAAATGACGTGAAAGCGGGGTAGGATTTCGGATGGTGGGGCTTCAGAACTCTGCGTTCCGCAAACCCGAATCCCTAAGCAATGATTAAAAGCCTTTAGGGTTTGTAGGGTTCAGGGTTTAGGATTTAGGGTTTAGGGTTTAGGGACATGCCTCCTCGATGCGCTCCATATGAGCTAGTTCCGCTTCCTGGCAGCCGGGGGCAGCGGGTTCTGTGGTTGTGGAGAAGCTAAGGGCTTTGGGTGTTTATAAGGGTTTCATTGCGAACACCCGAATGGTTAGACAACTTTTCCTAAACCCTCAAAAACCCAGGCATAGGCTAGAGTCGATGTTATGAGGCCCTATAAAGCCCCAGTGTAGAACCCTGGAAACAAGAGGGGCGCTGGCTGCTCACGAGTTGAGCGGCTTGGGAGATGATCGGGCGCGTGTAGGATGGAGGATGTGCTTCTTTAAGGTTTAGGGTTTAGGGGTGCTTGCCTGCCGGCTTCCAAAGGAAGCCTTTGCCCCAAAGACTTAACACCAGGCCATCAAGGAGGTGTTTAGTACCATCAAGCCCTTGCGCTTTCAAAGCTTGGAAGACACCGACGGGGTTGCCACGTCCATCTGGCCGCACAGCCTTGCGGCCGACTGGCGAGCCTGCCTACCTGGGTGACGAGGCTCTCAATCATGGCCTGGTCCACACTGAATCTATACTGGGCTGCCCAGCGCCCCCCCACTTACCCGTAGGGGGCCTCCGGCTCGACCCAAGTAGTTCCTTGTTGTGGTTTATATTTAGGATCCTATAAGGCATATAACCCCCAAAAGGCACTACTATGGAGCCTATGGGTAATGAGGACTTCATAGAGAACTCTCTGAAAACCAGGCCCGGTTTTGGGGTATGGGTCACGGATTTGGGGCTTCGGGTGTCGATTGTTGGATGTGACTGTGCTTAAAGTTCGGGGGTCTGAGGTTCATATCTTGTTGCTTTCAAAATCCGTGATACCCTTGTACCCTAAGGCTCCTGGATAGTGAGCTCCCAAAGCCTCGCCTCCCCCAGAAAGCCCAAGACCCCCTTAGGAGTCTTCGGGTAGGCCATAAGATAGTCCATGTAATATGGGTACTCACTTATACAACTCAAGAACCTAAACCCCAAACCCTCAACCCTAAACCCTCAACCCTAAACCCTAAGCCCTCAACCTAAACCCTCAGGCCTAAAACCTAAGCCCTCAACCCTAAACCCTCAACCCTAGACCCTCAGGCTCTTTTCTTAACCAGCCCCCCAACCCCCTCCCCCCCCCCCCAGTAGTTGGGGGGTCTAAGAACTCCGCCAAAGCCTTACAAAACCTTTAAAGAAAACGAACCTCAAAGCCTGTTCAAACCCGCCGAAACCCTAGGCCCTTACCAAACCTCGGGACCCTTAGCATCAAAATAGCCCAAAAGCCTTCTATAATAGGGTCGTTGGGCCCGAAACCCGTAAAATTTGAGGGTAAAAATGAAACTCGAAGCCCTAAACCCCTAAACCCTAAACCCTAAACCCCTAAACCCCTAAACCCTCCCTAAACCCTCAACCCTAAAACCCCTAAACCCCTAAACCCTAACCCCTACACCCTAAACCCCTACACCCGAACCCCTAAACCCCTAAACCCCTAAACCCCTCAACCCTAAGCCCTACAGCCCTAAACCCCGAAGCCCTCCAGGCACTGGGCCTCGGCTTCGGCCAGGCGACGACCTGGCGCGGGGCAGTCGGCAGAGGCTTTCGGGTTTTTAGGGGCTCCTTTAGGGGGCTCCTTGAAGGGTGTAGAGTTCAGGGTCTAGGGTTAGGGTTTAGGGTCTAGGGTTTAGGGTTTAGGGTTTAGGGTTTAAGGTTCAGGGGTTAGGGTTTA
>CAJNJA010012129.1:0-13291 GCA_905231915.1 Symbiodinium necroappetens | reverse complement strand
AGGGTTTAGGGTTCAGGGGTTTAGGGTCTAAGCTTTAGGGGTTTAGGCTTTAGGGTTTAGGCTTTAGGGTTTAGGGGTTTGGGATTGTAGGGCTTAGGGATTTGGGATTTTAGGGCTTTAGGGCTTTAGGGTTTAGGATTTAGGGGTTTGGAATTTTAGGGTTTTGGGCTGGCTTCTGGGAGTTCAGGGACTCCTCCAATGAGGGCAAAAGTTGAAGCAAGCAAGAGTCAGTGTCGAGATTCCCCCTGTACTTCACCCCGTACTCGCGGGTTTAGAGAAGGTCTAGGGTGTCGGGTTTCAGGTTTAGGGTTCAGGGTTCAGGGTTTAGGGTTTAGGGTTTAGGGTTCAGGGTTCAGGGTTTAGGTCAGAGCATCAGGGTCGTGATGTTCCAACTTGATGGCCTTTACTACTTGTAGGTCTTCTGCGATCCACGTCAAAGAGGTGTGGACAAGGTTCTCGAAGGCCCTTTTACTCTAAAGTTGCATAGACGCATGTATCATATAGGGCTTCGTTTACTACATCCTACACCCTATGAAAATGCTTGTACACTCGCTTAAAGCATCAATTCAGTTACAGCCTTATGAAGTGCGAAGCTGAAACGCTGACGTTGTTAGAGATTCCAAAGCCCTGCGTACCTTGTATGGGATCCAGGTATATCCCCCAATTGATGAAATGGAGGGTTTTGGTGTCTGTAGATCTAAACTCTTTAAGACCCTGACGCTTCCAACATAAGGGGCCTGTAAGTGTAGTAATACTGTTTTGCTATTCTCCTGCTTTCCTTGTTAGATTGACAGTATCGGAACCACCAAAGTCAAAGTCCATTTATTCAGGCCTCTATCCGTATTGAGCCTGAACCCTAAACCCTCATAACACCCTCCTAGAACCCTGTGGCACGCTTCGAGAACGCTGAAACCCTAAACCCTAAGCCCCTAAAGCCCTAAACCCCTATGAAGTCATACGGAACCCTGAAAGGAGCCCCCAAAGACCGAGGGTCAGAGTGTTGCGCCTACTAACGGGTTCAGGGTTTGGTTTGTTTTTTGGTTGTGGGCATTTTTCAAGAGATGGTCATTCGTGTCAGACGTGGTCACGACTACGACTTTGATGTGGACATTGCTTATCCAGAGAACTTCGTCTTGAGGATCGCTGTCCACACTGGTGGCCCGGATGACATGTGCGAGGACTTCTTTGACTACATTGACCCCGAAGAAAGGATGATTTGGATCAGCCTCGCAGTTCGTTGGTATAAGGCAGGGTTTGGTTGTGTAGAGTTTATGGTTTCGATTTTAGGGTTTGGGGTTGGAGGTTTAGGGTTAGTTTTTGCTTGTTAAAACCTGGTTTGGGGTTTGAGGTTTGGGCTTTAGGTGTTGTCTTTAGGTTTCAGAGTCGTGAGAATTACCAACAGTATTCGTTCCCTAGGTTCCTTGGTACAAAATTTGCTGCACAATCTTTCATTCCTCAGGATTCCTAATGATATTCATACGGTTGATGATATAAATCATGCATTACCCATAATAAGGAATATATTACCAGAATTCCCATAGTTTAGGGTCCTTAAGGTAGTGCAGAATTTCGATCATCAACAGTAGTAGATAGTCTTCCAGCCCTTACTGTAGGGCAAGAAAAGGGGGGCCTTAATAGTTAGAGTAGGGTTCCTCAAGAGGGATACCATAAGGGCTACAAGGCTTCACTTATGCCATATACTCCTTCATCTCTCCAAGTTTTTTTTGTATGATGCTCCTGCTGTAGTAGACTCCTAAACCCTTAAACCCTAAACCCTACCTATGCCCTAAACCCTAAACCCTAATATAAACCCTACCTATGTTACCTAAGGTTCCTGAACATGACCATGCACAAGCTCGTCGAGATGCCTCGGGCCTACTCTGGGCAAAAGGCGGGGGGCTCTTTCTTTTTGGAAGCCCCAAAGACCCGAATCTTTCGGGGTTTAGGGTTTAGGGTTTAGGGTTCAGGGTTTTGGGTTTAGGGTTTAGGGTTTAGGGAAGCCTAAACCCTGAAACGTTAAACCCGCAGCTCTAAAGCCTTATAGTTATAGCCCCGAAACCAAGAACCCGAAGCAGTAAGCCCTAAACCGCATCGGTTTGGAGCTAGGTCTCCCCCGTTTTACCCTTTTCCCCTTTTCGCTTTGGAGCTCCGCTGACTAACTGCGAACGAGAAAGGGCATCTGAATTATGTGATACTGGGGGAACCCAGAAACCCGTTTCAGGGTATGGGGTTTTGGATTATGGGCTTAGTGCTTAGGGTTGGCGTTGTTTGGATGGGGTGTTGTAGTTCCTTTGGGTTCTAGAAGACTTCATAATGAAGGGAGGATTTGCCCTATAGCCCTAAGGCCCTAAGACCTAAGCCCTAACCCCCCCTAAATCAACCCTAAAGCCTAACTCCCTCAAGCCTAGACCGTGCTATTCCACTGCAAACCCCAAGTTAACCCCAAATAACCTACCTTTTTAAGGACTTATATAACGATTTCATAGTAAGGAACCCCAAAAAGGGTAGGTTCTTTCAGGTCCAGGTAACGGCTAAGCCCTAAACCCTACACCGCAGGTCACCAAGGAGTGGATTCTGGCGAATGGCATCGCGAACTTGCAGGCGCGATCCCCCAAAAGCCAGGTTCGTAGTAGTACCCTTAAAGGGGTCTACTAAGTATACGACGTTCCCAGCAGTAACCTTTAAGGGTTCCCATTCGGGGTGTCCTAAAGGGTTCCTTTTTAAGGGGTTCCGTTAAGGGTTAATTTATCCATATTAGGTTCCCCGTACCCTTTTGCACTTTTTATGGTCGGGTGCCCTTAATCAATAAAGCCAAAATAGTAGGAAAAGGGCAACCTTACCATTATAAGAGCTAAAAAGTCTCAAGGGATGGGATCGGCGGGTTTCTGGGCATTGCATAGGGGTTATGGACGCGGATATTTTCTGGCGGTGCGGCGGCTTCGGTGTTTTTCATTAATGGTTTTAGTAATTTAGGGGCTTATGTGTCGCTGAAAAAATACCTCACTATGGAAACCTTCTGTGATACCTCGAATCGTATGTCTTTTGGGTTGCGGGGTGGGCTTCCAGAGCTTGGCCAGAACTCTACTGCTGATGTGTCCTGTAGTGCTGAGTTCTTACGCCAAAGCTCGACGGCTGTAGCCCGGATCAGAAACAGACGCGAACTCGACTTGAAGGTTTAGGTTTCGGGGTTGGGGGTTTCTGCTTTGGGCTAGTAGCCCGTTGCCCTCGCCCCAAGTGCGACCTCTGAATGTTTGATAAGCATATCCCCTTACAGTCTGAGTATAGATATTCTATGCTGTAACATACACCAGAGCCATATTGTAATTGCTCAAGCCCCCTGCACCTTAAGCCTTAAACACGCAACCCTAAATCGTAAGTTCCTAATCCCACACCTTAACCCTAAACCCCAAACCCTAAATCCTAAACTCCTAGCTCCAAGCCTTCAGCCTTAAACTTAGACCTTACATCCTTAAACCTCACACTCTAAACCCTGAAGCCCGAATCCTAAACCTCCTGTACTAAGCTCTGAAAGATGTGCCCGAGACTCTGAATCGGCCGTCGTCAGTCTTCACAAACAGCGGGGCCGACGAACTTAGGATACAAGCCAGAAAGGGTTTAGGGTTTAGGGGTTTGGGATTAGGGTTTAGGGTTTTAGGGTTGGAGCAAAATTATCTTCATGCCCTTAACTTGAAGTATAGGGGATTCCAGCACTCATCATCCTAATTCCACGTTCCAGCTTTCCTCGGATTGAGAAATACGTAACGCAATATAGGGGCCTGTATAGAATTCCCAAAACTACTCGGTCCGTAGGTTTCTTAGCATCGTAATAATAATACGAATACCTTTAAAACATACTCCATGTACTGAAGCCTGTATCTCCAACACTCAAACTACGGTTGATGATATAAATCCTGCATTACCCATAATAACCCTAAACCCTAAACCCTAAACCATAATTCCCATAGTTTCGGGTCCTTAAGGTAATGCAGGATTTATATCATCAGCAGTAGCATGCCCAAATCTCAACTCAGCCTCGGCTCCACGTATGGGTTCCTTTTTAAGGGTTAGGGTTTAGGGTTTAGGGTTTGGGGTTTAGGGTTTAGGGTTTGGGGTTTGGGGTTTGGGGTTTAGGGTTTAGGGTCTAGGGTCACACTTGCAGATCTTAGGCTTTTTGGGTTTAGGGTTTCGTTGAGGGCTCCTGTCACGGTTGCACGAGAGCTTTCGGGGTTTAGGGTGCCAGGTCCCCCCGTCGTCACCTTTTATCCTTTCTCGCGGGGGGTTCTGCTACCCTTGGCTGCCAGGGACCTTAATATCGGGTCCTTAAGGGGTCTAGCGCCCTTACTGTAAGGTTGTTGGAAGCATAGGGTTGTGAAAACTGTATGCGAAATAGGAAAGTGTATCCTCAGTATTAAGTTGATACTGGGCAACTCACTGCGACCCCACCACATCAGATTAAGTTCGGCCCAAGCCCAAGCCCGGCAGAAGACTCAGGGTTCAAGTTTTGGGGTTCTCGGTGATGAAGGCCCAAACCTTGGAACCGAAATTCCTGACACCCTCCGATCCCCTAAACCCTAAACCCTAAAGCCTAAAGCCTAAACCCCAAACCCTAAGCCCTAAACCCTAAGCCCTAAGCCGTAAACCCTAAGCCCTAAAGCCCAAAGCCCCGTGCAGGTGCCCTTTGACATGGGTTCCTTCCGACTCTGTGCTGCTACCAGTCTGGCATGTTCCGGGTTTGGAGGAGGGAAGTGTCGAGTAAGAGTATCCCTCTGCTCTTCTTTCTAAAAACATGTCTATCTAGCTGCCTTTCTTTCTGCTTGGCTATCTTTTTGTCTGTACAAGTACAATATCGCTGACGAGGCAAAACGTTTATGCTCCTAACAAATCGTGTCACGACGCCCTCGGTAAAATTGCAGGCTTGAAGGGTATTAACTCCCCGAAGCCTGGACCTCAGGTGTTTCCGCTTAGCATCGAGAGCCTAAGCCCTGGACCAAAATGCCTGCATGCACCCTAAAAGCAAAACTCAAAGCCCGGCCTAAACCCCAAACTCTAAAG
Organism: Symbiodinium necroappetens; assembly: GCA_905231915.1. Taxonomy (NCBI): domain Eukaryota; class Dinophyceae; order Suessiales; family Symbiodiniaceae; genus Symbiodinium; species Symbiodinium necroappetens. The sequence continues at coordinate 8,239 of CAJNJA010012129.1, read as the reverse complement.
TAAGCCTTAACACCTATAACCCTTAAACCGTCAACCCGAAACCCTAAGCCCTACCTAGACCCTGAAGAGGCTACCTTTTTAAGCTCCTTTCGCCGAACCCTCCTCTCTGGGGCCGGCCGAGGAGGGCTTCAGCCTTCGTGTGTGAGGGGGGACGGAAGGAACTATAAGGTGACTGTGCACTTCGTCTTAGTAGCTGAGTAGGCAACCTTCAACCCTTTTGGGCTTATATAATCCTACCACAGTTGAAAGGTTAACCTTTCTTGGGCTAGGGTACTCAGCCCCTAAGTCTTCTTGTGCAGACTCAGCTTAACCGCTCTGTCCCAAGGTAAAGAGTGTGGTGCAGGGTTTGGGAAGTTGGACTTCGTGTCGAAGTTTCTGGGTTTGGCCTAAACCCTTAGCCTAAACCCTAATCCCTAAACACTAATCCCTAAACCCTAAACCCTAATCCCTAAACCCTAATCCCTAAACCCCTAAATCCTAAACCCTAATCCCTAAAACCTAAACCTAAACTCTAAACTCAGGGCTCTAAGAAGCCCAAGAAGTCAACCCAAGGCGCAGAACACCAGGGAGCCGAAGAACACAGGCCCCACACCCCGGGCCCCTGGGCTCTGCACCCAAAACCCCCCCCAACATGCCAATTTAGGGTTTAGGGTCTTAGGGTTTTAGGGTCTTAGGGTTTTTGGGGTTAGGGTTTAGGGTCTTAGAGTTTTAGGGTTTAAGGGTTTAGGGCTTTAGGGTTGTAGGGTTTAGGGTTTTAGGGTTTTAGGATTTAGGGCTTCAGGGCTTGAAGGGTTTAGGGTTTAGGGTTTAGGCCAAAAAGCCTATCCCTACACCCAAAACCCAAAGAAAGACAACAATCCCTGATGCCCTAAACCACAAATCCTGAGCCCGAACCCCAAACCCTAAACCCTAATCCCTTATAAATTCTGGTCTGCCTTCGCCCAAGGAAAGGTGAAGGGCGAGCGTGCCGAGGGTGCACGGCACACGACGTGGTGCATCGACGCCGTGCCAGGAGTTGGTGCTTTACTGGCTCCTTCAAAGGACTCTTTTAAGGGATTCCTCTAAAGGACCCCTTTAAGGGATTCCTTTAAAAGGACTCAGTTGAGGGATTCCTTTACAAGGACTCTTTTAAGGGATTCTTTCAAAAGGATTCTTTTAGAGAAATTCCTTTAAGGGATTCCTTTGAAAGGGTCCCACTGAAGGATTCCTTTCAAGGGTTCTTTTAAAGGGTTCCTTGAAGGGCTCCTTTTAAGGATTCCTGTAGGGGGTACCTACAAGGGCTTTGGGGCTTTGGGCTTTGGGTTCAAAACCCCAAACCCTACTCCATAACACAATGGCACAAGTAGAGGCACGACAAGCCCGGAAACGGTTCGGTTTAGGGACGTTCAGGGTCTAGGGTTCAGGGTCTGGGTTTGGGTTTAGGGTTTAGGGGTTCTAGGGGTTTAGGGTTTAGGTTTAGGTTATGAGGGTGACCCGTTAAAGGGGACCCTTCTTGACTTATGTTTCTCTCAAACGTTGAGCGGGTCTATGTCCCCAAGGGTCCTCCTAAAGTCCCGTTGGTCCTTCTTTCGGGGTTAAAAGGAGCCCAAAAAGGGGTATTCCAGAAGCCCTTAATCCTGAGATCCCTCAACCCTAAACCCTAAACCCGAAAGCCCCTAAATCCTAAACCCTAAACCCCAGACCCTAAACCCGACAGCCCCTAAACTGATCCTGAGATCCGTAGGTGTAAGTGGTCTTTGAGGCCCCTTTTAAACCCGAGCCAAGGATGTCGTCTTTAATCCTCTGATCGTCCAACTCTTCATCGACGACGGCTTCTGCAACGCCATGGATCCTTGGTTTGGGGTTTAGGGGCTTAGCGTCCAGGGTCGATTTTGGGGGGATAGAGGCCTTGGGCCTTGGGGTCTTCGGGTTTGTTGCTGTGACGTTTTATGCTGAGCGGGTTGTGGACCGAAGCCCCGTTCGAAATTGGGGTTGTGAGTCTCACCGAAGCAAGCCTCACATGCAGAGCATCGCAACGCATCCAACACGCTCCTTGATGCTATACCGAAGGACTGAGTGGATCAGCTTTAACCTTGTGGCTCTGTGTAAGCCTACCATAATTCGACAGGTTCAGGATTCTCAGCCCTAAGCATAGGATTCGTATTATGTTGACCCCTGAAGAAAGCGCCCTTGACACGAAGAAATCCCTATCTGAAGTGGGCTGCCGTTGGGATGATGGACGAAGTTCGCCTTTCCCAGAGCCTGGGACCCTCTTTGGAAGCTTGAACAACTTCATCGGTGCGACTGCAACTTTCCAATGGATCAGCCTTAAATGCTGCACCATTAACTTTAACGGGACTTAAACCCTAAACCTAACCCAGCGCTGAACCGAAACTAGATGCGACATCTTAGCCTCACAGCTGTCTCACAGGTTTCTTGGGCACAGTTTTTGCCAGTTTCTCTCAGGCATCTGACACGTCTCTCGCAGGCCATGTGTCTTTATCATAGGGTTCCGACAAGATTGTCATAGGTTTATCTCACAGGTTTGGTGCAAGCTTCTCATAAGCTCGCAGCAGTCTGACAGGTGTTTCAGGGGTTTAAGGGTGTTTGCGTGGGTTTCATGTAAGAAATGGTGTGTGTAGCAACCTCTAAAACGCGAAGAGGGTCCCTCTACTACTTTAGGGGCCTGGATACTTAGAGCCGGGTTTTGGAGTATATTCGACTATAAAGATAATCGTTATTTACGCTCTGGTGCTACACCCCCTACACCCTAAACCCCTAAACCCCTAAATCCCAAACCCTAAGCCCATTGCACCAGGAGTCGTTTCGGCCCTTTGTCATCGGCCTCACCTTGAAGAGGATAGAGGCATCGGGTTTAGGGTTTAGGGTCTAGGGTTTAGGGTATCGGGTTGGTGTTTGGGGCGGCTTAGAGGCTTGGGAGTTTGGTTTAACTTCAGGGTGCAGGGGGGGCTCAGTGCTTCGTGTTTAAAGTTGAGGAGTTTGCAGGACTCCTTGGAATACTATAGGGGCCTTAATAGTTAGAATAGGGTTTGGGGGGGTATATTATACTATAACTATAATAAAGACCCCCCCCCCCAGAATAGATCATAAGCCCAGAAGGCTTTTCCGTCTCGTGGCCGCAGCATGGTTTTGCAAGCACCGGAGCCACAGCTTCAAGCTTAGTGGTAGCCGGAGCAAGGGGGGTTCCTTTCCAGCAGGGTTTCCTTTGAGAGCCCTAAAGCCTAAAGCCTAAACCCTAAACCTAAACTTTAAGCCAAAAGCCTCAACCCAAAAGTCTACACCCTAAACCATGGACCCCAAACCCTTGAAGCGGTTGTGGGGCCTCAGAGTTATGGGGTATAGGGATTCGGGCTTGAAGGCTTCTGCGGGATGGTGTCAAATGACAGTACCATAAGCCCACACCTAATGTAGAAGCCTAAATCATTGACTCCTTGCTATAACTATGCTGGAAGCCTAGCCCTGAACCCTAAACCCTAAACCCCTAAACCCTAAACCCCGAAACCCTTAAACCCCTAAACCCCTAAACCCTTAAACCCCTAAACCCAGTTTAGGGGGTAACAGAACCCCAAGCCATCTTCTAGTCCTTCAGGCCATACTGGTGTATCCTGAAGCCAAAGTCGTCCTGCCATTGGTGCCCTGTGGCCTCTCCCATGGTGCATTTAGGGGTTTATGATTAGGGTTAAGGGTTGAGGGTTGAGGGTTTAGGGTTTGGGGTTTGGGGTTTAGGTATCTAGATTCCCATATTGAGCGTAGGACGGGAATGTTTTCTAGCATCATTCATCCCTCCTGGCATCCCGACAAACCCTGCCCAGAACCCCCATACTCCGGGTTTAGGGCTGAGGGTTTTAGGGCTGACTATTTAGGGTTTAGGGTTGAGGTTCCCCGGTAGCACCCTTTTGTCCCCATTGGTCTCCCTTAAAGTAAAGCCGAATAGTTGGAAAAGGGTACCCCCACTTTAAAGGAGGTGCCGGGGAACCCAGTGCCTCTACCAGAAGCCCCAACCCGTAAGCTAGACGTGCTAAGCCCAAAAGGGTTGAGAGGCTTTGGGGGCGAAAGACTTAGCAGTCAGGGCTTAAAGCCGACACCTCAAACCCTAAGTATTCATGCTGTAGGAGTTGCTCTATAGGTTTGAGGCTGTAGGGTTCGAGGGTTTAGCCACTTTGCCCACGGAGTCCCGGCAAGATCAATCCGATGCACAGGAAAGCCTCAACGTGAAGTTGGTGGCATCGTCCATCAAGTTGATCAAAGAGCCCCTTGGAGGAAGAAGTTTAAGTGTAAGATCCGGAATAGCGCAGGTACAGGATAGCCAATCATTGCCAACCTGCCAAAAGCCACCAAGATAGGGTTTCTGAATCCGGTTCCTACATCCTTGGTCGAGCCTTTGCAGGCACCACACATCTCGGCGAAGAGTTCATGAGAACGTTTTCACAGGCTTTAGTGTTTAGGGTCTAGGGCTCACTGTTGCCAGTTTCCTCGTTGGCGTTACCCCCTGCTTATAGCCCTACTTGCAAAGTTCCGTTTGGATGTCTCAGCTAGTGACTGTAGTGTGTACCAAGGGTGGTGCTGCCCGGGCAGGGAGACGGCAGCTTTCATATATGTGGGTTTCCGAAAATAGGGGACCCTAATATAGTACCCTAAATAGTAGGATCCTTATTATAAGGACCCCCAAATAAGATACCCCTTATCATTGGAAACTCCCATATCAGGGACCTGAACATGGACCCAGTATTTAGGTCGGTAATATAAAGGCCGACAGTCTGAAAACCCAGTATTCAGGTCTCCAGTATACGGCCCTGAAGAACCCTCTCCCAGAGAGCCAAATACCCGTTAAATAAGGAATATGCCTTAAATTATAGGGGCCGCTAATATTATGATTTAAGGTCTATTCCTTAGTTAAGGGGTATTGGGCTCTCTGGCCTAAGGGTCCCTGGGCCATGCGACAGGAGTTTTTTGGCCCTGCCCTTCCTTCGAAGGCGTAGGTGGACTGCTTTTTCCAAAGCGGCAACACCGCAAGCCTTCAACCTCAAACCCTAATCCATCCTATACCCTAAACCCCAGAAGAGTGTAGAATAATGGCCTTTTATGGCTTTTGGGCCATTATTTACCTACCTTTGGGGGTTTAGGTAAACCCTAAACCCCAAACCCTATATCCTTAACCCTAGATCCTACAGGCTAATGTGCTAAAGTCCTTAAAATATACCCCTACCCGTGGAGCCGGAATTTGCATTATAATGAAGCTGTCGGCAAGCCTGCGTCGTACCAGTAGTTTAAGGAATCTTCCCTAAAGTTGAAAGTGGTGCAAGACCCTGTCAGAAAGCGGAGAAGATGCTTCTAAAGCCGTATGGGAATAATTCCCTTTTGGTGCCTTCTGACCCGTCCCCTAAACCCTAAACCTTAAACCCTAAACCCTGGCCCGAAGCCCAGCCGAAGGTTTAGATATAAAGATGGCGAAGACGGCGGCAACAGCATTCCACGGGAGTTCCGAGCTTTGGCAGAGTTCTCTTTCTAAAATATGGGGCCTTGGTATTTGCCCATGCTATTTTGGGGCTTCCTGATTATAACTATAGTCCAAAACCCTATGGTAATTATGAAGGCCCCTACAATACGCGGGCCGAACAGGTTTGAAAAGTCCCTCGATTCAGGGTTTAGGGTTTGGGGGTTTAAGGTTCCGGGATGTGAGTGTCAAAGATCCGAACCCTAAACCCTAAACCCTAAAGGCCCTAAACCGAAAGGTGGTTCCGTAATATCGCTCTTGTGAGCGGCTTCAAGTATGGCTTCCAGGATTCGCGGTTCCAAAATTACTTGGAGGGTCGGAGACCCTTGCAACTAGTTATTGTATACCTGTAACCCCAAACCCTACAAAATAGTAGGTTATGACCCCTTAATCATAGAGTCTAACTCTTAAAACGGTTGGTTTTTGGATTCACAGGTAGTTGTAAGTATCATAACCCAATCAGGATCCCTAAACCCTGAACCCCTAAACCCTCAACCCTAAGTCACGAAACCCTTAACCCCCCCAAACCTCTGGGGTTTGGGAATACAGTGTGGTACAGATATACAAGGATTAATCAGGGGATCTCAGTACCAGTTTTTCGAACCTCTACATTATCAACTATCTCGACAAGCGTTGTTGAAGATGATGGGCTTCAGGATTGTATTCAAGCATAAGGTTCGGAGCCTCACCCCCCTTCCTCCGTCCCCAGGGTGTAGGGTTTAGGGTTTAGGGTTTCCACCAAGAGGCACCCACTAGCAAGCAAGTAGGGCACCATCCTCATCATATGGTTCCACTCTCCGTTTAACGCCGCCGTCCGCTGAATGGGGCTGTTCCAAATCATAGCAACAGTCCCGTTTACGATAAACAAGCTATCGTTCCAACGACTAATCAAGCTATCGTTCCAACGACAGCACTCCGGTAAGCAACAATTTGACCTCAAACTTTGCAGACGTAAGGGTATTGCCCGAAACTCTCCCCTGATGAGCAAAGCCCCAACCTCAAGAGGGATAATGATAGAGATCTCAATGATAAGGTCTTAAGTCTTAAGGAAGACCGGGTTCATTCATCACAAATCTACATCGTCATGTTCTGGAACCCAGCATGAAATTATTTGCGGTATATTATACTTCTTAACAAGTGCCCTAACACCTAAACCCTAAACCCTAAAGCCTAAACCCTAAACCCTAAAGCCTAAAGCCTAAGCCCTAAAGCCTAAAGCCTAAAGCCTAAAGCCTTAACCCTAAGGCCTTAAACTGATCTGGGAGTCTCCGGGACGCCTTTTGATGCGGCCGAGGAGAGCTACCCGACGACCAGGATTGCTTCGACGAGGAGCTTCCAAGAGCTGAGCCTCCGTGCGGTCCCTGAAGTGGTTCTCGGTTTAGGGTTTGGGGTTTAAGGTTTAGGGATTATATAGGGGTTTAGGGTTTAGGCTTTAAGGTTTAGGGGGTTTGTAGGGTTTAGGGTTTAGGGTTTAGGGGTTTAGGGGTTTAGGGTTTAGGGTGTAGGGGTGTAGGGGGTTTGGAGGGTTTAGGGTTTAGGGGTTCAGGGGTTTAGGGTTTAAGGCTTATGGGGTTTAGAGTTTGGGGTTAAGGGTGTAGGGTTCCGTGCTTCAGGGTTTCGGGTCTGGGATTCCAGGTTTGGGGTTTTGGGGGAGGAGAATTGCTTGGAGCCTACCCCCTGAAGAGGATCTTGTGTTGTTGGGCTGAGGGTTTTTCCAACCCAAAGCCCACAACCCCAACCTCTGAGCGCCTAAACCTCAAACCCTGAACCATCAACCCGAAACCCTCAACCCTAAGCCCTATAAACTCTAAAAACCTAAAATCCTAAACCCTATAAACCCTATAAGCCCTATAAACCCTCACAGAAGCGTTCAGAAGCAAAGCTGGACCCTGATCCGCCCTAGCTCCGGATCCTGGTCTCAGGCTTCACCCGTTTGGGTCGTCGGGTCTTGGGTCTGGGGTTTCATCCTGCAGTGTAAAAACTGCTTGACGCGCATGTTTAAAAGTGATTGTCCAGACACCTGTCGAACATAGGGTTTTAGGGTTTAGGGTTTAGGATTCAGGGTTTAAGGTTTAGGATTCACGGATTAGGGTTTAGGGTTTAGGATTCAGGGTTTAGGATTCAGCGTTTACGGTTTAGGGTCTAGGATTCAGGGTTTAGGGTTTAGGGTCTAGGGTTTCCCCGAAATTTGCAACAGCTAAGTTGGGGGCTAGGATTTTTTCCGTACACCCTGACTTCTTCTCCTATAATCTTCAGGCTCAGCATGTTTCAGCGTGATCTTGGGTAGCAGGAAACCAGGGATTCGACCCTAAACCCCAAATCCCTGCTCCTGCCAGGCACATAGGCCATCAAGCCCTACACCCGTCTTCTGCTATCTGGCGCGCTTGAAGGTTCATGGATGATTCTATGGCACGCTATGAGTAGCCCGTCTTTCCAGTCCATGCATGGGTTCATAATCCTAAACCCTAAACCCTCAACCCCAAAAACTAAAGCCCCAAACCCCCAAACCCCTAAACCCCTAAACACCAAACCCCTAAACCTCCAATTCCTGAACCATAAACCCCTAAACCCTTAACCCTTAAACCTTATGCTCACTCCTTAGGCTCCGACATGAATTTAAAGGAAGCTACAGGTGGGGAGTTTAGGGTATATAATTTAAACGCTGCGCGTCGTCCGCCTCGGCCCGGCCGTATGTTGGGAGGAAGACATGATGCCAGGTCTGGGGCTTTTGCTTTCGCAGGATAT